>JAEANM010002655.1:0-24014 GCA_017656035.1 Myanophis thanlyinensis | reverse complement strand
CCTTCCTTCTCTCCCTTCCTTCTTCCTCTCCATTCCTTCCTTCTCATCCTTCCAGCCTTCCTTCCTTCCTTCTGAGCCCTTCCCACCCTGCAACTGCAGCCCCCCTCGGGCTCCGTCCAGACCAGGTGGCCAAGGATACTGTTGGGGCAGCGGGGCCTGCAGAGCCCTGATGCTGGCGGGGTGAGGCTGAGGCGGCGGCGGCACCGCAGCGGCAGCAGGAGGGGTCCCAGATACTACTGCTGCTGCTGCCACTGGCAGAGGAATCAGAGAGGCGGCAGGAGGCGCCCTGCTGACCACCGCCGGGGAAGGGGATGCTCTGGTCACCACCGCTGCCCCTGTTGCAGGGGGAGGTGGCAGTGGCAGCCCGGCTCCCACGTCGCTCCCTGGGGAAGGTGCCGTTCCCATTCCCGTCCCCACCGCTGCTGCCGCCGCTCCCCCTAATGCTGCTGCCACCGCACCGGGCTTGAGGGCCATCTTTTGTGGTAAACTCATGGCCAAGTGGAGCCACCACCAGGCCGGGGGCGGCGGTGCTGGGGGCGGGGGTGGGGGCAGCCCGGTGGGCCAGCACCCCCGGCCGGTCTCCATGACAACGCGACCGGCCTCCTCCTCTCCTCCTCCTCTCCCACCTCCTCCTCCTCCTCAGGCCAGGGCAAGCGGGGGCCGGTCAGGCCGCACTGCCGCTCATGGAGCTGCCTCTGCCAGCGGCTCTCGGCTCCCCTGAGCCGGGTGAAGCAGCTCCGCGGCATCTAGCAGCGGTCGGCTGAGCGATGCCGGCGGATTCTCCTCACGGACGGAGCAGAATATCCAACATGGCACTGGCGGCCATCCCCAGCAGTCTGGCAGGACGATGATGGCAGTGGCGGTGGCGGCGTTCGGACGCTCAGGAAGCTCCGGAGACGTTCAGCTCTGGCTTTTCGGAAAGGAAAAGAGTGAACACCAGACATTTTCGTGAATTTATAAAACCCACATGGACACCCCGGACTGGATGTAAAAAGTGGACATGTCCGGGCAAAAGAGGATGCTTGGTCACCCTATATTAGTCCTATTAAGCATCATGGTGTTGATGCTAAACTTAGAATCTGTATGACCTGGTTTAGAGTCTAATCTGTCTCTTGTTAATGAATGTTTCTCCTGTGATTGCTTCTTAGCAAGAATCATTTTAGGGCTGCTTCTGCGAGTTAGTCAAAAGGTTGTTACATTTAATCCGATAAGTCCCAATTAAGGGCATTTCACTATTCCAGTTCTTGGTCACATTATTAAGGTTGGCCTTTTGGCTTTTCAGTATGTTACAAATTAAAAATAAGTTGGATTCTAATAGTGACTAGTGGGGCGCTCTTCACATAGTCACTTCTGCCCTTATGACTTCCCGTCTGGACTACGCCAATGCTCTCTACATGGGGCTCCCCTTGAAGAGCATCCAGAGGCTGCAGCTGGTTCAGAACGCAGCTGCGCGGGTAATTATGGGAGTCCCTAGGAACTCCCACGTAACACCTCTCCTGTGCGAGCTGCACTGGCTACCTGTGGTCTTCCGGGTGCAATTCAAGGTGTTGGTTATCACCTTCAAAACGCTCCATGGCTTAGGACCTGGGTACTTACGGGACTGCCTGTTGCCACCTTCAGCCTCCAACCGACCACTGCGTTCCCACAGGGTTGGTCTCCTCGGGGTTCCATCGTCAGGTCGATGTCGCCTGACCACCCCGAGGGTTTGGGCCTTCTCTGTGGCAGCACCCACCCTTTGGAATGAACTCCCCCCCGGAGATTCGCATTATTCCAGATCTCCAGGGTTTTCGACGTGCCCTTAAAACCCATTTATTTCAACAAGCTGGCCTAGCCTGATACCTCAGGGTTTTAAATAAAGTTTAATAAATTTTAAATTTTGTATTAATTTTTGTTTTAAAATGGGGAAATATTTTAATGAATTTAAAATTGTCTTAATATACTTAATCAGCCAATTAATTTAATTAATTAATTTTAAAGTGATCTTAATTTTGTATCATTGTACTGTTTTATAGGCTGTTCACTGCCCCGAGTCCTTCGGGAGAGGGGCGGTATAGAAATTTAATAAAATAAAAATAATACAAAAAATAAATAAATAAGAAGTAGTACTAACTAATTTTCAGTGGAGTTGGTTCAGTTGTTATTGGCTTCCAGGACAATATCTGATAAAAAGTTGGGCATATTATCAAAAGCATGAGAAAGTTATGACAAGTTCACCAACGTTCAAGACCAAAAAGTTCAACCAAACTTAGAGGCTAAAGTACTCAGTTATCTCTGGGTCTGTCAAATAGACGCTCAGAGGCCTGTTGTCCATTCTTCTAGTAGTGCCAAATGTCTCGTTACATGAGGCTAAAATTGGGCTAGTTGGTCTTTGAGAAAACAAGTGTATTATAAATGGTTGGCTTAGGCATTTACCATGGAAGGTGTACACAAATCTGAAAACCATCTTCTTTAATGGTGTCCCTTTGGTTATACAAAGTGGAACACGATAATAATGCATTTTTTTTCATTTACTAAAACATTTTTCCTGGATTACTTATTGAAAGCGTTAAATCTTTTTTATGGTATTTCTTTTATGTCAGACATCAAGTATATGACTGTTGTACTTGCATGATTATGTAATCACAAATTATATCATGACATTTTAAAGCCTTTTTAATAAATAAATAAATCAATCCCTTTTTTCCCCCATGGTTTTAATAGGAAAATACTGTCAAACTTCCTGGTCGAAACTCAATCTAGCAAAGTCCAGCCATGTGCTCAGCTACACATGGCTACATAAGAATCTTTACTGCATATTTAAGAAAAAAAATTGGAATAGATGATTGCCTTCTGACAACATACAATTCTCTCATATCCCTTGGACAACTTTTCAGATTCCTCGTCTGATGTCAGCTCAGGGGAGGATAAGCCCATTTCTGGCACAACAGAAACTGAACTGATTGTCTCTGAACAACTATTAGGAAGAGATTTGAAGGAGGCTTTAGCTGGGAAAAGCTTGCAGTGGCAGACAGCCAGCGAAGAGGAGGAGAAACTGCCTTCTACAGCTGATCCAAAAACATGTAGGGCAGAGAAAAGGCAGGAGCAGCAGAGGTCAGCCAGAGTACTAGAGAAGAGAAAACCCCACCTGTTTTGATAAGCTGCACTGGAAACTGGCTATTTACAACAGCAGACAGAGGAAGGCATTACTAGGAAGCCATTTGTTTTCTAGCTGTGTGTTTTTGTCATCGTGTTTCATGCTTCACTTCAGATTGGGACTGTGTTTGGAATTGGTTTGTGCCTTGGAAACTCTGGACCTTTCTTGCCTTGTGAGTTCTCTTGTGTATGGACTTAAGTTTGTTTGGTGGAATTATTTTGTTTGAACAACTTTCAATTACTTTGTGGACTTTGGGGCGATTGCTCTGTGGACTAATCTTGGCCTGCTTGAGGCTGGGTTTAACTGGGACAGTTCTGAGTTTTGGTGAAGGGAATTGCTGAGGAATATTAATAAACCCACTTATCCATAGTTATGTGTGTATGTGAAAGTGAGCCGGGCAGCATACCACTGCATTTTAAATATGACAGTTGTTTTTCCTAGCTTTTCACATCTTAATAGACATCTTGCTCTGTATTTCTCATGCTTGATGTTAGATAGCAATTAACTGTTCACATAACTACCAACGTAATTCCCATGCATAATAATGCAGACAACTAATTTGTTTGCCGTTTCCTCAGCACAGCATAAAACCTTGCTTTATGCTTAAGCAGCTGAACTCCTGCTTGCAAGAAAACAGAAGAAAATGAAGCTGGTGGTGGAATCTGTCAAACCTGCTGCTCCAGTTTTTTTTTTAATAAACCTATAGGCTAACTGCAGAAATATATATATGAAGGGAATGCATACTGAGGGAGGTGTACCTATTTAGGGTATGATTTTTAAAACATATAGTGAGGGAGACTTGTAAAGGAGAAAAGCCATGATGTAGCAATGATTAGAATGCAGTATTGCAGGCTCACTCTGTCCACAGCCAGCAGTTCAATCCTGACCAGACTGCTTTCCATCAAGTCAATAAAATAAGGACCCAGATTGTTAGGGGCAATATGATGACATTGTAAACCACACAGAGAATGCTGTAAAGCACTATGAAATCAGTATACTAAATGTTATTGCTATTGTAAACACAAGAATTTCATCTGCGCTTACAGGAATGGGTAGTTAATGTGGCAAAAGAAATCCACAATTCTAGATCCAAAATGATTTTGCCTCAGAAAACTTTATCTTGGAGCTGACCAAATGGAAGAAAACTTTGAATTTCATTCTAAATACTGATCATGAATTGATGTGACACATAAGTGGTATCCACTGGAAATAGAAACCATAATGCAATTACATCTAGCATACATGCAAGTGAGGTCTAATACAATCACAATGAAAAAGGGAAAGCTTATTAAAATCAGGGGATTGATGAAAAAAGCTGAAAGGAAGAGAACCAAATCTTGTCTTAATGTGAGAGTGTTATTTAAAACCACAATAACCAAGGCTCAGCTGGAAGGTATAACACCATGTAAGAAAGCTGTTTGATTCTCTATTAGTGTCCATTAAGGTATAAAATCAAAGGTTTTCATCAGAAAATAGAAACCTTGTCTTAATAAGAAAAAAAAGAGGTAATGTAAGGCAAGACAGAAAATGCATAAGATGTAAGATATGTGTGTGTATGTATATAATAAAGTCCAAACACAACCTATTTTCAATAATAAGCACAATAGAAAAGCAGATCAACAAGGACCACATGTGGTATGGTCATCAGTTGATAAACAGTTAAGCCTGATAAACAGGCTTAGTTGGTTCTACTAGACCAGGAGTGTCAAGGTCCAATTCGGCTGCAGGCTACTTAAATCTGGCCAGCCAATAAATATCAAAGCAGCCCGCGGTGCCTCTGCTAGCCAAAACAGGCCAAGGGGGGGGTCACATGTGGCCTCCACGTGGTCTATTTTCAGCCTCCTTGGCCTCCAGCAGCAGGGCCTCCGTGCGGCCTGCTTTTGGCTGGCAGGGTGCTGCTGGAGGCTGGGGAGACCAATGGGCCAACATGCCATTTCTATTTACTATCCTAGAAATTTACCTCTGTTATTAGGTCTTGTATTATCATGTTAATTTTGCTATTGTATTTTTATTATTGGTTGAATAATAAAAATACAACAGTATAAATAGCTTTTCTACCTGGAAAATCAATTTACTAATAAACAATGGGGTATACATTTAGAAATAAAAATTCTGGTGTTGTTTCTAGCCTAATCTTTATTGCCCTGCTTACAGAAACTGCCCACCCAGTCACATGACCCCCCCAGCCGCACCCACCAAGCCACACCCACAGAACTGGTAGTAAAAAAAATGAATTCTGCTACTGCCTACAACCTACATATACAGCCAGATCTCTGCTGAATTAACATCCTAGCCCCAGTGCCTGTAGAATAGCTAGTTCTTCACAGGTTTCTATAAGAGCAATAGAGTGAGACTGTTTGCATTTCTGGAAATAATCTGTTTCACAGGGCAGATGCTGTTATAGAAAGAGACCACTGGATGATATCACTTCATTGAGAGAACCTAAAATGTGCCCACTCTGCCAGATCTGATGGAGACACAGAGAAATTGTCAAGGATGGGTAGTCTTACAAGGCCACATAGGGCTTTAAAAGTTGACAACCAGAACTTTGATTTGCAACCTACTGAAAACTAAGATTTGATTTGCAGAAAACTAAGATTTGATTTGCAACCTACTGAAAACCAGTGCACCAGTGGTTACACAGGCATATTGTTGTACACCCAAAATTGCATATATTAAGTCACTATATTCTGGATTCACTGAAATTTATGAATGTTCTTCATGGGCAACCCTACATATAGCATGTTACAACAGTCCAAGCAGGAGGTGATACTGATGTGAACTACCATGAATCCTGATCTAGGAATGGGAAGAATTAATGCATGAGATATACTATTTGAAAAAGTTCTCCAGGCTCAGCTGCCACTAGCCCCTTGACCATGAGATTCAAGTCCAGGAAAACCCCAGATTGAGCATGGAGTGTAACCTCATGCATGAGCAATGGGAGTTCAGTAGATGCAGAGGATCTTAAAATCCACAGCCATTCTCCCTTGTTAGGGTTGAGCTGAAACTGGTTTTTCTACATGAAGACTTGTACAACAACTTTACATTGGTGGAGCACTTTTACCTTTGCCAACTCTACTTCTGTTCTCCTCTACACACCCTCCTTTCAGAACTAGTATCTTTTCCTATCTGTTAAGCTGTCTCAGGCATGTTGTCGTGGGAAATGAGGACAGATTCATTCCCCCCCCCCCCCACTCTTGCTTGTCAGTTCTTAATGTTAACGCCAAATCTTTCCCCTTCCTATGAATAGCAACTAGTACAAGAAAGGCTATTGTGGTGGGAAGCACTGAATCTTCTTTGTCCTGTGAGTCCCTCTCTGTTGATAATAATGGTAGATAACAAGGACAGGGTTTGTGACTATGGAGATTCTCAATCATCCAAGTCAGGATTGTCCCCAAAGGTGCTTTTCAAAAAGGCAACTGGACTTTGTTAGTTTTCTCTTGAAAACATTTCGCTTCTTGTCCAAGAAACTTTTTCAGTTCTGCAGATGTTCTGCTAATTATCCAGCAATGAATTATACCTTCAGTGAGGAGCATAGACAGTCAAAACTCCAAGTCAACCTGGAGCAAATTTCTGATGGCTGGCCTGCTATAAACAATTTGCATTAAACAATGAAAGTCAGACATTGATCTTGGGTTCCTCAAACTTACCTGGCAAGTTTCCATGAGAGCAAAGTAATATTCATTAGACTGTAGGCTGTAGAGCTGCTCCTGGCTTAGGCAAGCCTCATCTCAAATGTGGTGTTAATTACATCTTGCTATTGTACAGGTTTGTTATTACATATAATTTACTATTGGTGTTGTAACAATAATTTCAGCAAGTTGTTCTTCTGTTCTGTATATGTGAGTGCCTTGATGGTGAAGCTTTCATAACTAATGTCAGGCCTTTCAGACAAGTCAGGTCAGGTCAGGAAAGATGCTACAAGGATTACTAAAATTTCACTTTATTACTCTAGAGTATAGTAACAGAATCTTGAAATCTGCCAGTTTCACAGATTCTTATACAGAACCAAGGTGGATTATATTGAGTCTCTTTCTCATGCTCCCTCCTTTTCTGGGACTGAGAGATCATTATTGTCTCTTTTGTCTATGAATGGCTCTTGCATCATTTTGCCAACTTTACTGATTGGTCTTTGGTTCCTCCATTTAATAGAAATAAAAACTTCAAATTTGTAGAAGATAAATTAATTCCCCATATCAATGCCAATTAATTCACTTCTTCCAAATTACTTTTTGCCTGAAGTTAGTTTGAATCTCATTAACTTAAATTAGTTAAATTTCTCTTTCTCTCTGCCCACTTGTATATTCCTCTAGTTTCCCTTTTTCTTCTCTTTCCGATTGATGCAATATTTTATCATTCTTCAGACCAGACTAGACCAGGCCAATAGTTTTACAAGGACATACTCAGACTAATGAAGTTAAATGGTGGACACTATAAGATTTGAAGTCTTACGGTTTGAGAAGACTTTCTGAACTTTTAAAGATAATTTTGGCACAATATGGAAAACAACCTTGAATTATTTCCAAATAATATGTTTAATTCCCAACAGTTTAGAAAAATATCCTTTATCAAAAACACTGAAAATAAACAAAAAAACATTTATAATACACATTAAAGACACCATTAACAGTTAATTATACTGCAGTTTATAATTAAAACAACTCCACATATTAACATTTACCATATAGAGTTGCTGAAATAAACCAAAGCAGCCATATATGTAATTTATACCATGTTTCCCCCAAAATACGACCAACCCCAAAAATAAGTCCCCCTTTGAATTTTTTTGGGTGGGCCTAATAAGTCTTATCCAAAAAATAAGCCCTAGTGAAGGGGGTGGACATGGCCAGCATAAGAGGCAGCCCTTCCCTTCCCAGGTCAGCTCATGGAAGCTCGGCCCCTTAATTGCGGCCCACAGATCAGCTGAGCCAGCAAAGGATGTGTGTTACCTCTCGTTTTATCTCTCTGGGTGCCTGGAAGTGTTTCTTGCACACTCTGGCCAGCCTCAGCTCTACTGTGGCACTAGGCAACCTCACAACCAGAGCCTCTCTCTTCTGCAGCTCATCTTTTGGTTCAGGAGTAGGCAGTGACAATTGCCTGCTCCCTCCACCTCCTCTGTCTGGCTGCACCTGCTGCTTCTGGCCTTATAAGAGCTTTTCAGCCTCCTGGCCATGCTCCTTTCAGCTACCCTGCAGCTTTGGCAAGCAAGAGCTTCATGGTGGCCCTGCAGCAGGATGGAGAAGGGAAGGAGAGACCGTCCCTTCCTCCTCTGTCCAACTGCTCCAGCCTGGTGTGGGGAAATTTTTGTAGCGCAGAGAAGGGAGGGGTGATTCCCCCTCCCTCCTCCATCTGTCTGTCCCACTGCAGAGATGCCAAGGCTGCCATGGAGCTGCTGCCTGCCAAAGCGTTAGCTCACCCAACCCACTTTCCACCGGCGTGTAGATATATAGCTGTTAGACCGAGTGGATTTGCTTTCTTTTTAACATAAATCATCCCCAGGAAAATCCCCTCAGATCATTTTCTGAGTTTTCTTCACCCTGCCCACCCTTTGTGCCTGCACTTCTGATCTTTCTCCCTCTCCCGCATCACAAGCAAAATCAAACTGAGATGAACGAGGTGACCGAAAAGATCCAAGGAGTGCCTGTAATTCTGGCTCCCTGTTCCACCCTACTCACCTAAACCAGATCCCCTCCCCCTCTCTGCTCATCAGCTTTGCCAGCCCTGCACACACGCACATGAATTCGGCATAAATCATCCCCAAGGAATGGAGGATCAGCAGGAAAATGGGGGAGGGGTGAGTGTGCAGGAAACCCCAAGGAAAAGAGGTTACTTGAACACATGAAAGAGCTCCTACCATGTCAGCAAAAGTTCCTGAATCAAAACAAAGCACTGCGAGTCCCCCCCGACTTTCGGGAAGCATTTCACGGCCACTGGTGTTAGGGTATTCAGATTATATCCTGGCGTGTTTTGGAACGGAGAAGGTACAGCTGCTGTTGCCCGTGCTGGGGTTTGCATGGCGGCAGTGGGAGACTGCAGGATTTATTTTTATCTCCCTTCCAAAACACACTGGGAAGGCACCGGCAGCTGTGCCTACGCCGTGTCCAGCAGCTTCTGCAAGCTGCAAGCTCATTTCAGGAAAGAGCCGAGTCCCGCTTTTCACTTTTGATACACTTGCCATTTGCTTGCAGCAAGTGGCACAAGTGACTGCCATGCTGCTGCTGGCCTTGTTGGAGATCTTTGCTCTCCTGATAGAGCTGCTCTCGGCAGCTCTGCTGCCCTTGGCAGCCCTGTTGCCCTGCTGGGCTGGTCCTGCCCGGTGCAGGGTGAGTAGGCTGAGATCTACAACCTTGGAGCAGCCCCCCCCCCCCCCCGCCGCTGGCCTGCCAGGGCCCCTTTGCCAGTGACCAGCAGTAGAGCCATGCTGCCTCATCTGCTGCTGCCTTCAGGCTGCTAAGCACCTTCCTGCAGGTTTACTTGGTGCCGCGTATTCTTTGGGCCCTGGCCCTGGTGGGCACTAGCTTTCTTGCCAGCTCTGCACTCTGGAGCGCTCCAGAGGCCATAGATCTGGACGACTTTCCTCACAGAAGGCTGGAGCAGCCCAGCAGGATGGCTGAAAGCAGTGCTGCCAGGAAGACAAAGAGGTCCCACTCCTCCGAGGCCAGCAGCAGCACAGGCAGCCACTTGGCTGCCAGCGGCCAAAAGTGTCCCAGCAGAAGGGCCAGCAAGCAGAGCAGGTGGAGGCTGGGGTATGCCAAGAATTTGGCCATTGCAGCTGATTGAGGTAAGACTATTCTTGAAGGGGGTGTGAGGCACGTGGGGCTTCCTTGTTGCTTTTGCAGCCTCCATGATTCTTCTAGGCTGCAGCAGGAGGTCACCCTCAGATCAGCTGTTCCACGACCAAGTTGCTGGTAAGACTGTTAGGCAAGGAGGTGTGAGGGGCAGCTTGCCCCTGCCTCCTGATACATGAGGAAAAAATAAGACACCCCCAAAAAGAAGCCCTAGACATTTATTTGGGAATCGAAAGAAAATAATACCCTGTCTTATTTTCAGGGAAACACAGTAATAGTACACAGTAGGCATATATGTAATTGATAATCATCCAGAAATGAACTAATAGTTTAAAATCTATTAATCAGATTGAAACATTCTATTTTTATCTTGCTAAATGAAAGTATAAATGCAGAAATTGAATGCATGCAATATCTTATGGATAGATAAGGTATCCATGAATAATATATTGCCAACCCTAGCAACAAATGACTTTTTAAATATAGAAATCTTGATTCACAGATTTTTTTTAATCTCACCTTTCCTGTGAAGATTTGTACTCTTCTATGTTTATTCCTACGGGAGAGGAATTCTGGAAACAACAGGCCCAAGCTCATGAACATCCAATTACTCCCATATTTGTGTTGTTAAATCTTATCAAATTAATATACTTTTAAAAATATTTTAAATTACCAATCAAAACCACATCAAGTTTATTTATAAGAAATCAGATAAGCCAAAACATATTTATATTGTTTTCAACTCTTGATATCTTTGTTCAGTGGTGGGATTCAAATAATTTAACAACTGGTTCTCTGCCCTAATCACCAGCTGATTCAAATAAGTTAACAATCATTTCTAGTGAATAGGTGTAAATTAGTTGAATCCCACCTCTGCCTTTGTTTAAAGAAATAGGCCTAGAAAGATTCTGAAAAGACTACGGAAATATATTGATCATTAGATCTGATGTATTTTAGATTTAAGCAGAAAAACTCATATAACCAGTTGCAGGGATGAAACAAATTGGGCGAACCTCTGAAAAATATATAATTATTCTGTACAGGTAACAAACAGCCCCCCCCCCCAAGCATCTTCTATTGCTGCATTAATTAGCTTTTCTAAATAAGACTCAATTATTGATAAAGGCTGCAATGGAATGGTTTCCTGATATTCCCTAAATGTACAGTCAGGCTGGAGAAAAATGGACACTGAATACAATCCCATATTCAATAGAGCTTTGGCTCTATAGCAGTTTCCCAGCCTCAACAAATTTAAGAGGCGTGGACTTCAACTCCCAGAATTGGGAAAGAAAAGCAATGCTGGCTGGGGAATTCTGGGAGTTGAAGTCCACGCCTCTTAAATTTGTTGAGGTTGGGAAACGCTGCTCTGTAGGGACCGAACGAAGACAAGATTTAAAAACAAGTCAAAGAAAGAGAAACCCGTCCCCTCGCTAGTTCCAATATTTAACTCCACGCAGTGAACTTCTCTTTCGCAACCGCCAGTTCATCACAATTATATTCTCTAATCGCAACGAGGCTCCAACAATAGCGACATCAATCTCCGCCGGCAGGAGCCAGATGCAGCAAGCTCTGCCGGAATTTGCGTTCGCCACATGGGCGCGCGAAGCGATTTCTCGCGCCGGCCTCTACGGGAGGAATACACCTACACTCCACTTAAAAACAAAACAAAAAAAAAAAAAAAACCAGAAAGTACCGCGAGATCAAGAGCCATGTGTTCCAAGATAGCTATCCAATCGCAATCCTACGTTGTGTTCATTAGCCAATAGCTGCTCTTTGGGGCGGGGCTGTTTTGTGGGCGGGTCCGACCCAAGCTTGGAAGGGTTCGGTGTTGCTGGGCCATCATCATTCCAGTATCTGTTGGCGTATCTTTGGGGACGCTATGGAGGCTTTTTTCTTCCCTGCCGGTTTTTACTATTGGGTCGGAGTGTTGGTAGTCGGCTACTACTCTTACAGTCTGCTTTCTAAGTTGATGGGTGCCTTCCGCGTGTGGCTGCTGGACAACTCGGCGATACTGGAGCCGTACTTGAACACCTGGGCAGGTGAGTCTCCATTTATTCTTTCCGCGAAGCTTCCCGCCCGGTTTCTGGCAAGGGCTGCTGGTTCTGTGCCTTTTCATTATGCAACGCTGCCCGGCGGATCAACTGGCGCCTTTTCATTTCTTTGATCTTATTTTTTTTCCATTATTATTAATTGTCGTTTTTTTGTCCCCGAGCCCAGTTTCTCTCTCTGAAATTACACCCCAAAAGCTTTCGTAGCTCGGGACCTTTGGCTTTCTCTGCTGCACCTGTGTGATGTACCTGGGAGTTCTCAATTGCCAACCAGGCTTCTTGTGCTTGCCCCTTTGACCTAAATCGGGAATGGTGGGCATTCAAGGTCACTTGGTTGTGCTTTAGGTCTTCCACATGTTCCTTTCGATTGCTTACTTTTATAAAGGAATAGGAAAAAAAGGCTGTATCTAACACCTCTCTTTTTTTTTAGCGTGGCATCTGCTTTTGGCACTAATAATATCTATAATATAGGTTAATACCTAATACCTAATAATATAGGTTATAGATGAAACTATCAGTGTAATGATAAAAACAATTCTTTACTATGGTATTGATGGAAAGAAATAAAAATCCTGTAATCTTCTGAACAGCACATCAAAGGGCTATGAGGCTGACGATCACTTTTCCTTTAATTTCTTTGTTTTAAAAGGTCTGGTTAATTAAGCTTACATTTGGAGTATTTTAGTGGTCCTGTGGAGCAAAATCCTTCCTGTTCCTACAGCTCTTAAGTCTGAGAAGGTTAAAGCTGTCCTATACATTAATGTAACTGGCATGCATTCAAAAGGATATAAATGTTTAATTCAAAAAAATAGGTAGTTTTAACAAAAAATGCTGAAGGTTACATTATCATGGACCGGTACAAACTGCATTGTGCAACTGTGCACTGTCCCACATTTCACTGTAACTCATTTACACAAACATTAAAGTTCTTACATGGCATCTGTTTCATCATTAAAGTAATTTTGCTTTAATAATGTGTCATGTCAAGTCAAATTTGGTAAACTGTTGCACAAGTTTAATTTTTTTAATATAATGATAAGAATTGTATATATTATAGGGAAACACCACCTCACTATTTTTAAGAGTCTGAAAGAATATTATTATGTTAATAACGGGAAAAATCATTTAGTTGCTACTGGTTGTACTCTACCTCATTTAGCATACTTCCCCCCTGTTTTTCTTTCTGGTTTTTATTCTATAATTCTGTGTTAATTCTTCCTGAATATATCAAAAGTCTTGACCAGTTAAATTAAAGTGGTAATCAGATCCAGAATTTGCTTCCAAGGATTAATTGCCTTCAGTAACATTCCCAATAGTTCCCTGATGTGTGATATTGAGATGCGTACTGCCTTTCAGCTATAGAGATTACATCTAAGTAATTATAAGTCTGTTTCCTACTCTCCCTTTTAAGCCTTCAAACATTTATATTAATTGCTGTTTTCTGTATTTTTCTAGCTTTGATATATTTTTTGTGGAGATAAATTGCAAGAATTTTAGGTGGTATTTCAATTATGGTTGTATATTAAACTTATATTTCAGTTATATGATATTGTGCTTTCAGTTGATTTTATAAAATGTTTGCCTATTTAACGTCTTTCTGTGTTCTGATATTTTTATATAAATCTATCAAAAATTCAAATTAAAATGTAGATTAAATCTAGATTTTTTGAAGTAGATTTTCTTGACGTGTGTATTTTAAATTTAGATCTTTTATCTTCTAGATTCTTAATAATTTTTAAAGATCTTTGTAAGGTGAAGACCAGGGTGGCTTCAACAAAAACAAATGTCATTTGTTTCTTATCCTTGCTCTAACCAGATCATTATAACTATTAGTTTCCTTTCCCTCTGAAATTCTATAATATTCACTTTTCTCTTTGTCCATCACTAGATTTCTCTATAACTGAACCTTAGCATTTTTTTCTTTCAATGTTCATTTCCTCTTTTTCCATGTCCTTTTTCACTGTCTTCTTCCCGTCATAGCAGTCTGTTGTAACACTCTGTAAGAACTAATTGCAGCAGCATTTCTTATCAATTGATATCTATTGCAGTAGATCTATGGAATATTATAAAGATACATTAGAGAGAACAAAACAAATAACTCAGTTTTCTTAGTAGTGACCCATTAGTTCCATTAATGTACAGTATCCTTTTTTTCAGTGAAGCTTGTACATGTCTGGGCATGTTAATTAAGTTCTGTTTAGAAGTTACATAAAACAGAACCAAACCAATGAATGTGAATTTCCACAAAAATGTATCACTTTGGTTATACGCTCAAGAGACAAATTACATATTTGGCTTCCAGTTAAGGGAATTTGAAATTGGCAGACCATGTAGTTTTTCAGTCAAAGAATATGAATTGTGTTGAGTGCCTTAAGCTGTGTATGTAATCTCATGGTTGCCTCTGCTAGCTGAGCACTTCAGAGTGAAATCAATCACATATCTGACTTAATTTCTGCTGGCTGGTAAATTAAAATATACTCAGGTGCTTTTGGGGGGGACATCTGTCAGCAGTTTGCTGTGATTTCAGACAGCACTCTTGACACAAGTGCTCCAATGATGAAATTTCCTCCTTGGACAGCTCAAAGTATTTCTGACATTCCTATGTCTGGATGGGAAACAGCAGGTTGCAGTTTAAACCCTTATAAGGTTTGGGTTCCTCAGATCCAGATTTCAGGGAGTTGGAGCATAATCTGAATGAGGTGGTGTCACCTTATCTAAAATCAACATTTTGGATAAACTGACATTACCCCATTCAGATTATGCAAACCAGGGATATCTGAATATCTGAATTTCACTCATTCTTAGATTGCCCCTCCTCATGCCTCAATCATTTCCCAATTAGACTATTGCAACATGCTGCCCTTGAAAATCTTCCACAATCTAGCTGCACAGGTAGTTATGGGCACAACTCATCATACCCATGTAACACCACTATGTCACGAGTTGCACTGGCTTCCAATAGTGTTTTGGATGCAATTCAAAGTACTGGTTATTACTTTTAAAACCTACATGATAAAGGACCAGGTTATTTGTTTGGCTACCTTCTCCCAAGGACATCTGACTGCCACATATGCTGTCATATAGAAGGCATGTTTCAGGTTTTCTCTCTTAAATCTTGACACCTTTTTTAAATCTAGGAAGCATGTGCTTTTGGTGACTTCCCTGTTCTCTAGAGTGTCCCCCCAAATTTGCATGTGCTTTTGGTGACTCCCCTGTTCTCTAGAGTGTCCCCCCAAATTTGCTTGCCTTTAGAAAAGTCATTAAGACCTGGCTTTCCTCAACCTCCCTTCCCCAGGTGCTTGAAGCCAGTTGACTATAATCCCTTTTGATTTCTTTTATTATGGTTCTTGCACCATAATTGGTTTTATATATCATATGCATCTTTGTTCTATATATCATATTTACATTAGATGTATGTTTTTATCTTTAGAGGTTGGGGTTGGTTTGGTTATTGTACACTATTCAGAATCACGTAGCTTGAATTGGGTAGCCTTATAAATCTAGCAGATTAACAACTAAGAAACTGTGACATTTACATCACATGTAAATTCTTAATCACTGCTTCTCCAGGAAGTATTAGATTCCTGGTAAGACATTTCAAATTTCTATAGGTTATTCCAACACATGCCTCATCCAAAAATTGTGCTTATGCTCTATTGCGGGGATCTTCAAACTTTTTAAACAGGGGGCCAATTCACCCTCCTTCAGAGGGCCAAACTATAGTTTGATCTTCCTAATGAGTGGCTGGGTGGGTGTGGCTAAGTGGTCATGTCATTGGGTGGGCGTGGTCAATTTAGCGTTTAACATTTTGCCTTCCTAAGATGTACTTTCTCAACCTAAGGCAGGGGTGTCAAGCTCAATTTTATTGATGGCCAGATCAGCATTGTGGTTTTCTGCTGGCGGGGGGAGGGGCATGGCTGGGGTGTTGTGACCAACGGTGTGGCCAGGGGTGGGTGGCCTGCTTGACATCACTCACATGGGTGTTGCCTGTGGGTTTGGGCAGGGTTGGGGAGGAAATCCAGCGATCTGCAGAGGGTGAGAGGCTTGTCCTGCAGGATGATATGTGGTGAGGTGGGGTAGTTACAGCTAGAACCCAGTTGGCCACCATGCACTCGCCACCCTTTGTGTGCAGTGAGAATGGTTTCTGGCTGTAGACACATCCTGCTGTCCCCTCAGCTGCCACATGCTGCAGCTCCAGAGCCATTGCCAGCACTGGACTGGCCGTTCAAGCAGCAAGTGAAGGGGGGAGGAAGGAATGTGATGCAGACCGGGCCGCTGGATGTGCTTACTCTGCCCCACTGTCTGTTTTGGCTTGCAGTTGGAAAGCAGGTTGCCGCTGATCATTTTGTCCTCAGCCCCTTGTGGGTCTTGCCTTTGGCTTGTGTGTGGAGCATGTTCCTCTTGTGCACCTGACCATAGCGGTGGGTGCACGAGAGGGGTGCTTTGCCAGCAGACCCTTCAGGAAATAGGGAAGTATGCGGCATTTCCCCATCTGTTACCAGACCCAACATGTGCCCGGATGGACTTTCCTGAAGCGGAGCGGGGTAGGAAGCAGCGCCCATTCCAAGGCTGGGGAGGATGACGGCCTTTGAGCCCCAGATTTTGGGCAGTGCCTGCCGACTTGCCCGCTCATGCGGAGGGAAGTCCCACTACCCCCAAGCCATGCCTTCCTGGAACACCGGCTGAGTGGGCAATTTGGCTGCAACTCTCAACTCGGAACAGAGATGCAGTTGGGGGAGGCCCTGCAAGACAGAATGTTGCCTTCAGTCCAGGGAAGGAATTGCAGCTTCAGGAACTCCATCTGAAGGAGCTGCATCAGTCTGAATCGGGGCTGAATCCTACCACTGTGTGGGCTGGATGCATCATGTCAACTGGCTGTATCTGGTCCACAGGTCATAGTCTGAGGACCCCTGCTTTATTGAGTATCTGGCTGGTTCTTAGATAAGTTCTCTTAAGTCATAATATTTTCTTGTTTTGGTATTGGTGCAGGTAGTCCTTGACTTACAATAGCTTGTTTAGTGATTGTTCAAAGTTACAACAATACTAAAAATGACTTATGACTGTTTTTCCCTTGACCATTGCAGTATCCCTATGGTCAAGTGATCAAAATTCAGATGCTTGCCAAGTGACTCATATTTATGACAGTTGCAGTGTCTCGGAGTCATATGATCACCTTTTGTTCTGTTCTGAGAAGCAAAGTTAATGGAGAAGCCAGATTCACCTAACAGCAATATTACTAACTTAACAGCTGCGGTGATTTATTTAACTGTGGGAAGAAAGTCATAAAATGGGGCAAAACTCACTTAACTGTCTCACTTAGCAACAGAAATTTTGAGCTCAATTGTGGTTATAAGTAGAGGACTACCTGTATTTCTAAAGGAGATTAAAATGGCAATCCAGTCCTTGTCAGGCAGTATACAAATTTATTTAAATAAACATGCTAATGGGGTGAAACTGTATAAAACGGCTATTAACTATCCAGTATTACAGAACTCTTTGAAGCCCCAGCAAATCTTTCTTACATGCAAGGAGGCAAGGTACAGACTGACCCTAGAATTGGAAAATTTAAGAAATGAGTGAGGAAAAAAGTTTGGGTGTTTGAAAGTATGGGAAGCCCCCACCCACCCAAAAATAAAAGATTTTGGGAAATATTAAAGGCAGGATAAAATATTTTCCCTAAAGTAGAAATGAAAAACAAATTAAGAGAGGCAGAAACCAGCCCCAGTTTCCCTGCCCAAAGCAGAAACTAAGGAGGCCAGCTTTTAGAAATGCAATTGGTAATCCATTCAGGAAAACTGGGTCAAGACAGAAACTCAGATAAGCAACAAACAAAAGATTGATAAAATTAGCTTAGACGAGCATTTAGAATTTGTATTTCCCCTTTTGCCTATAGAGCCAGCCATGACCCCATAAGAATCTGACAACAGCCAATAGAATAGTAAATGACATGTTCTTGCACAGGAACAGGAAGCTCAAATACAAAGCCTAAAGAAGGTTAAAAAACCCACCCGCTCTCAAGTCCATTTTGTTAGCACATGCGATTGGTAGTTCTGCTTCAATAAAGAGAACCTTTCTTTCCAATCAGCCTCCATTTTATTTTCAGTGCCTTTCTCCCGGCTTGGAACTAAACCAGATGGATTTACCTTCCAACAGTTCCTTGGTTCCTGATCTCTGCTGTGTTTTGTTTTTACTTCTTGGTTTTCATGCTTCTATAGAAGTGTGTATGCTCAGAGTTTCTTCGCAAGTTGAATGAGCTTGTGAATAAAAAAACCCCAGAAGAATAGATATGCAGTTTTCCTAGTTATTTTTTTTAATAGACAGCCATACTAATTTTATTTTATTTTATTTGCATTTGGCAACTCACTTGTAGAGCTTAAAAAATTTTAACCTGAAAGCTCACAAGTATGCAGTACATTCTGAAATGCATCTGCATACTATTACATTTGGCAGTCTATTGAAAACAGAATGGGAGCACATAACTACTGTATAAACTAGACTTCCCGTCTGATGTTGCAGAGAGATCAGACCCTCCATGTCAAGGTTCCACACAATATCAGCAATGCAATCAGAACTCCAAAGAAATGAAAATCCTTAGAATAAGATTTTATTGAAGACATTGTAATGGTACGGTCTGGAGAAATCCTAAATCTGAAATTCCTGGGCTTTCTCCACCCAAGTAAAGTGAAAGTTCCACCCCAATAATTATCACATGTTAATTTCTCACAACCCCTTCAAAGAAAGTTCCAATGTTCACTTCAGGCCCTCCTCTCACAGGTGGCCACAATCCAAAGAAGATTCTTGTGACAAATATGTTAGAAAGAATGTAGAATAGATAACAGCCTCCAAATTGGTTCTATCAACCTCCACTCCTCCAACTCGTCGGCCTTGCTAAAATATGTCAAAGCTAAAAGATCTAGTGTAATAATTGCAAAAGGACCAACTAATAAATTTTCAGCACAGAAGTCTCCTTTTAAGCTTGACACCAGTGCTGAGTTCTCCCCATTGGTGGGCTCCAAAAGGAGCCAAAGCTGCCCTGTAGGGGCAGCAAAGCAAAGAGGAGGGGCACCCGAAGAGGTTGCGGAGGGTCACAATCCTCCTGCTGGACCCCGGGCTTTCTTTCCCTCTCACCCATGATGAGAAGAGGCAGCCTAAAGATGGCCACCGCTAAGTTGGGACAGCCAAGGAACAGCTAAGAATGTGCTGGAGTGGAATTGGTGAACAGCGTCTGGAACTAGGTTAGAGGATTCCTTTTTATTTAAAACTCAATCCCAAAGAAAAAGAGATGCTCACAATGATTTGTTAAAGCAGCAATTAAGCACTTTGAGGAAAATCTCAGAATTGAAAGAAAAGAAAGGGGAGAAAAGCAAAACACTTTTAAAAATAGAGAAAATTGGACCTTAAATTGGGCATTGTCTTGGAGAGGCATTTTAAAATGCTGGAACTATTTACCTAAAAAACTAACTTTGTTTTTACATTTTGAACCATTCTTCAATTAAAAACGGGTTAACATTGATAGCTAAATTGAAAGTCATCTGCTGATGAAAGGAAAGTACAACATATTCCTAAAGTCCTGGAATTTTTTTGACAAGAATATGTTATGTGCCACCTGACTATTGGAGATTTAAATGTGGGAACAAGAAAGATATTTTCACTAAAGTAACCCCTGAATGTCATAATACAAGATTGAATTCATAAAGGGGATTTAAAGAAATTCTAGAAAACTTTTGGGACTATCTAAAGGAACATACTGATTAACTATGGAATATAAAGAATTCTGAACACTGAGGTTTTTTTTTTTTTTTGAGGATGACTTTAGGTTTGAATGCAGGTTTTTGGATTACTGGACAAGAATGGGAACTTATTAAAATAAGACACAATGTTCCACCAGGAGGAATGAGTAGAACTTGGAAAGAAATGGCATCGTTCCAAAGCATCGAGGACATTCTAATAAGCAACCATAAAGAGATAAAGAACTTAATGCATGGCATAGATGAAAAACTGGAAAATATTATACAAGTGACAATGAGTGACCAAGAGGCCTTGGAGGAGCCAGTTGAAAGAGCAGATGACAAAACAGAACAGATAAACCAGCAAACAAACTAGATGAGAAGAAGGAGATAACAGCCAAAATAACAATGCCTGATTAAATAAACCAAGGGGAAAATATTTCAAGAGATTCAAAAAGGGAACTGGAGATACAGGAAGACACTTTTGAAAGGGAAATAGGGGCATGAGTAGATATTTTGAAAGCTAGACAATGGAAAAGGGTAGAGATGGGAGAAATTTTAAAAATTATTAGTCAGGACGTAGATGCAGATAGGTATAAAAATCCAAGAGAGGAATATGGGAGGTAAGCTAAAAACCAAACAATTAAAGTTCTAAAGTGGGCAAGAGATGATGGATAGATGGGAATGTTTTGAAATATAATGGTGGCATAATTAAAAGTTAGAATAGGGATAGAAATAAGAGAGAGGGGGAATATAAGTATACACATTTTATACAATAGGATGAAAGTAATAAGGGAAGATCAGAAATTGAATGATAATGTATGTTTAATATTGTGATTGGCATTAGAATAACATTGAAACATTGAATAATTAAATAATTAAAGACTATAACTTAATACAAACATGTATTAATACTAGATCTACATAAGCTTGAGGAATGTAACAAATACGATTACTATTACTATTTTTATTTATACCAAAAACACATGACAGCCAAATGCCACACTGTTCACACATAGATATGTATTGTAAAATAAAATAAACTTGGGAAAAAAATAACTACTGTATAAATTATAATTTCTACAATACTGCACTTGTATCTCAGAGGTATTTAATTCTGCCTCCATATTCCCTTATGCACACCAAAATCCAGTTAAGAATCTTGTGTACACATTCAACCTGAAGATCAAGCTCTAGGGTCACATATACAGTAGCTAATACTCTTTTAAGTAAAATTTTTGTATGCTGATATATAATGAACAAAACTCACAGCTGGTGAGCAAAGACTAAATTATTTTTTATTGAGTAGTGGGAGATACACACTGACGGTTCAAATACTGACAAAGTGTTATTTCCAAATTAATAGACTTAATTAACCCCTAAAAAGCAGTCTACTGTAATTTCTCAACGTAAAGGGCAGTTATCTTAGACTTAGACACAGTATCTTGGTTCAGCTTTCCTTCCTATATAGTTTTTGCCAACTAGACAGTATTTCCTAATTAATAAGTAGGCTTTAAAAATATACGGTGGAAAGAAACTGCAGTGACTCGGTGGGTATAACTTGTGACGGTGTTTCTAAAAAAATGGATGGTTATGATAACTTTTTTTTTAAAAAAATTAATTTCCCCAAGGAGGTGTTCAGGCAAGTGCTATTGTGGTTTTTTTTGTTGTTGTTATCAATCCATTCTATTTTACTCTTTAAGATTCCTTAAAACAGGGGTGGGCAATTACAGCTCGTTCATGACTCGTGGACTTCAACTCCCAGAATTCCTGAGCCAGCATGGGAGTTGAAGTCCACAAGTCATGAAGGAGCCGTAATTGCCCACCCCTGCCTTAAAAGAATCCTGGAACAATATAACTAGAAGCAGACCTGTAGACTTGTAGTGGTTTTCTAAAACTCTGAAATACAAATGTGATGCATGTGTAATGTAAATTAAGAAATTAATTTGCTGGTTTCCGAGCAGTTCCTCTAAATCCTTAGGCAGTGTTTTTTATGAAAATATAAAGAATTACCAATGTAATAAAGATAGTACTTACTGTATGCTTAGTGACAAAATATTTTGTCCTGAATTTAATTATTCCTGTAAATATCTATGCCTTATTCAGTAACCTAGTGCATCTGGCCTTTGCTAATGATATTCACATATGACATCTGTGACATTTCCCAATTTTTTTTTAAATTGTGACATTTCAAGGCTTAAGTGCTGAAATATAATGTTTGGTCAAATTTAAAAGGGTTTTTTTTTTCAATGCACCTATACAAAAACATAACATTCTGCATCTGAAAAAGGTGTTAACCCTGTTACAGAAAAATGTTTTTAGAGTATATTGCTACCTCTGCTGGCTAATTTGTGAATGACTTTACAATTTCTATTTAACCAGAAGTAGGGTTCTTAAGAAACTGTTGCCTTCTGTGTAGATTTTCAACCATAGTAGAAAATTGGTATGTTTATAACTTCTCTCTAATTAGGAATTGCTCTGAACAATTATTTTTTAAAATAAGGATTAATTTGTAATTTCTCACTTACTTACTCCCTATTGCCAACTTGGTTTGATTTTTTATTTTTGAAATAGTCAATTTTTTTTGACAGATAACTACTCCAAAAGGAAGAAAATGCAAAGCAGTTATTTGCAAAACAAAATTTTCCTGATAGAGGCTTGTAAAATACTCATCTTAACAAAGAAATGTTCGTTTAAAGTTCTGTTTTGTATTTTGGCTTAACACACCTGGGACATCAAGTTTAAATTGCACTTTAATTATAAAGCTTGCTTTTGGCTGTTTTCAGTTTAATTAATCAGCAAAATTGTTGGTAAGGTATGTGTTATTTATTAATTTATTCTAACAATGATTAGAAACTCTAACTCTCAAAGCAGCCAGCAAGCCCCACAGATGTAGAACTCATTTTGTGTCTGGACAGCTGAGTTTTAAGGAATATCCCACTTAATCTCCTCAAAATTATACCCTCTGCCTATATATATTTATATTGTCATATGTGTCTAAGGTCTGTCATGATTTTTCTGTTTACTCCTTTTCACATTTTTGTACTTAAATTTCTGAACAAAAAATATTTTATTGCATTCAATTATGAATGCATAAAAGCATAGTATAAGGACAGAATTTTCCATTTCTACTAAATGGAGGTCTGTTAAATCAAGTGTTTATTGCATAAACCTGATATGCCTGAGAGATCCGACTGTCATGTCTTGTACTGCTTTTCTGCTGATATGTTTAAGAAGCAAAACTTGAAATAATTATGTACAGTATTCATTGCTTAATGACGATTTGTTCAGTGACCATTCAAAGTCATGGTGGCACTGAATGAAGGGACTGATGGCTGATCCCCCCAAATTACGGTCATTGTAGCACTACTGCTGTCATCTGATCAAAATTTAGGCATTTAGCAGCCTACCTGCACTTAATAACTATAGAGGTGCTTCAAACCCCCCACCCACCTATCTCCCCTCATCTATGCGCTTTTGCCCCCACCTACACTCTATGGTCCCTACCATCCCAGCTGATCTTTGCCACCATTTTGGTCTTGCTGCTGATCCTTCACAAGGCAGCTGCTGGTGGCGTAAGTCTTTATTCCCCAGTTCGCACACAGGGGTTTCTTTGTTTCCCAGGGAAGTTGGTTTGGTACAGTCAGCTTACTGTCTTGTGAAAGGACCAGGCTGGGCATTTGTTTGAGTGGCAGTGGAAGCAAGAAGGGAGAAAAGGTCAGCTTGGGGAGCAAGAGTGCAAGGCAGCAGGGTGGTGAGGATGATTGCAGGTGGGAATGTGTGGGGCAGCTACAGCTTCCCATGGCTGTAGCTTTGTACCATGCTATTGGGCTGGGCTGAGGCTTCACACCCACACTATATGTGGCTGGGCTGGATCAGCTGAGGCTTTCAGGGCATCTGCAGCTTTGCACTGCAGGATGGCTCAAGGGCTTTTTGCCGTCCCAAAACTGCAGTATTCCAAGAAGCCCCTTGTGGCAAGCAGCCATGGAGCTGTGTAGTTCTGGGACTGGTGGTTGCCCTGCCAGGTAGGGTGCAGGACAGCCAAAAGGGCAAAGATGGGAGAGTGTAGCCAGTTGGGAAGAGTTGAAGGGGAGAGTAGTCTCTTACCTTTGAAGAACCAAGGCTCAGGGCTTGGAGAGACTGAACCCAGAATGTTTGGGTTGGGGTGGCTCCGTGGCTAACGTCTACTGCAGGGGTCTGCAACCTTTAAGACATAAAGAGCCACTTGGACCCGTTTCCGAAGGAAAAAAAAAACCTGGGAGCCACAAAACCATTGCGACATTTAAAACAAATATAACACTGCATATATTGTTTC
>JAEANM010002654.1:0-24015 GCA_017656035.1 Myanophis thanlyinensis | reverse complement strand
TAGCCCAGGGGTGGGCAAACTTGGCCATTTTGTGACTTGTGGACTTCAACTCCCAGAATCCCTCAGCCAGCTTTTGCGTTGAAGTCCACAAGTCACAAAATGGCCAAGTTTGCCCACCCCTGGGCTAGAACCTATTGGATTTCACCTCTGATGTGATGGTCATGTAAAGAAGCCAGGAAATATTGGCTTAAAATAAAGAAAATGGTTGGAGGAAATAATCAATCAACAAATTGAGTTCAAACCTGAATTCTTCCTATTAGGAGTAAAAAGAGGGAACAACAGTAAAGAGACTTTCTATCTTATATTAATATATTGACTGCAGCCAGATTGGCGTTCGCGCAAAACTGGAAACAAAATAGTATACATTCTGATGAAAAATAGTGATTAAAAAGGTGCTTGATTGTGCAGAAATGGACAGGCTAACCTTGGATTTAAAAGACAGAAAAGAATCGGAGTATTATCTGGTGTGGGGTAGATAGTATAATTGGTTAGAAAAAAGATTTAGAGATTAATTGTACTGTTATTTTAAGAGAGAAAGAAATGTAATCAAAATATAATCGTATGAATGTTAACACCGATGCGAAACATTGTAAAAACTGTGTAATCGAGACTTAAAGTTGGAAAAAAAACACAATAAACAAATTAATATATATATGTTTTCGTAGATTTTCATGGGTACAGGTATGTAGGTCTAGGTGTGTTCGAGTCTTTTCCCATGTAAGATTACATGGGAAATCTTGCACTGGCACGAAGCAGAAGGCACCAGCCTGAGGATGGCGAGTGGGACCTCGCCGAAATGTCACCAAGATACTCTTAATTATACATACATACATACATACAGACATACATACATACATACATACTGTACATACGGTACATACATACATACATACATACATATTCTGAGAACTTCAAAGGAGGAACTGTCTTGACCTCTACCTCTCAACCCAACTATCTAAATTTTGCTCCTCTGGAATATAGAATCTCCCTCCAGGGAATCCAGAGCACATTCCCCCTTAGTAATTTCCAGTTCTAGAAAACTGGAGTTTCTTTTGCAGCAGAAGAGTTCACCTCAGATAGCCCTTGCTTAGCAACTGCCTGATTTAACTACCATTCACAGTTACGACTGTGATGAAAAAGTAATTTTGAATCCAATGTTCATATTTATGATCCTTGCAAGTAGGTAAAGCAAAGGAAAACTGAAGTAAGATAATCTTGGTTTCACTTGGCAACTGCTTTGCTTAATGACTGAGTTGCAGATCTCAGTTATGATCACTAAAGAGAACTACCTGTATTTCCTGAAGAGCGATTGTCATAAAAAGATGGCTAATATAGCTGGAACTGACTCGCCTCTTACAGAATCTAATAGCTACTGATATATGGCATCCTTGATATTGCATCTAATGAAGATGTGTTGAAATGCCTAGTCACCAGTTAGCTATAGATCTGTTTTCCATGCTTGTGAATTGCCCTCTAGTGTTCCCTTGATATGAAAGGTAGTAATGATTTTGCAGTTGAGGCAGCCAATCTGTTTTGTATTTTCTTGGACTGTTTGATGACATAGATGTCTAATAATCATTTAGTTACCATTGTTTCTTTTTTTTTCTCTAGGGTGAATCTGGATCTTCTGGGGAGAATGGTTCTCCTGGTCCTATGGTGAGGATCTATTGCTTAGTTATTTTTAATCGTTATCACAACACCCACATTGTAGGTTGGCCATTATATTTTATGATTATCCATATAGCGTATATTTTGTCCATCTACATATCCCTTCTTTGCGTCCCCATAGGTTAATGCAACAGACATTATAGACTCTTTTTTGGCACTCTGTCACTATATGTTGAATAGTTTGTCTTTGGGCCCCACAGTCGCAATTCAGCGATGGTATAGAGGGCATCTGCACATCTACCATGGCCAGTGTGAATTCAGTCCAGTGTTGGTGAACTAGAAGATAAAACACACAGGCTATTAGTTTTCAGAAGATAGCTCTCTTGAAGGACAGTTAGGGCTGTAATACCCTTTTAACTTCTGCTATTCCTTAGGGTCCCCGTGGCCTTCCAGGTGAAAGAGGACGTCCTGGCCCATCTGGTGCTGCTGTAAGTATCAGCATAGTTTGAATGCTACAGATCTTGCGCCCTGGATATATTGCTTGAGTGCTTTTTACAGCTACAGAATGTGTCCATGCCTTCAACAGAAAATCCCTCCCCTCTTTACAACTGCCATTTGCTGTGGCCAATTCAACCTCCTGGACTAATGGTAAACTCTCCTAATGTAAAGAATGAAGGAAAATTAATGCAGTGCTGTGGTGGCTGTGCATGCAAAGCACATATACTTTTTAATATACCCTTAGGATAAGGATGGTAGCATTTACCATGCCATGAATAGTGACTCTGTACAAAAGCAGTGTTAATGAAAGGGGAAGCATTTGTGTAGAAAACAGTTTTAATTATCTTGTGGTCTGGACCTCAAATATAGAATTAAATTTTGTGCTAAACCTGTCTTGGGCACCTTCTAGTTGTGTGGACCTAAATTCTCAGAAATGACTGGGCTGTTTAGAAAAGACACCAGCAGTTGCCCAGACTGAGGAAGGCTGCAATAAAAGAAAAGCCAATGCATTGAGTTCTTCTTTCCACCTCCTTTCCTTAAGTACCATATAGCACAAGATTATGGAAGTAACTTGTAGTGACGGTTGCCTTTTGAAGTACAGCTTCTAGGTTAATGGTTCTAGAAGCAACTTCTGGAAGGCTGGAGAATAAAATAGCATCTTAATGTAGCTGTAACTTTGGATGTACCCTGCAATGTTTAATCTCAAATCTTATAGGATTAGTAGAGAACTAGTTTGTGTAGTGGTTAAGACACGGGTGTCAAACTCGCTGCATCACATTGCCATCATGTGATGTTTCGTGATGTTTTTCCCTTTCGCGGACCTGGGGTGGGTGTGGCCTGCACATGATGCATCCAGCCTGCAGGCTACTAGTTTGACACCCCTGGGTTTATGACATCAGGTTAGAAACTGGGAGACCATGAGTTCTAGTTCCACCTTAACCACAAAACTAGCTGAGTGACCTTGGGCCAACCACTTTCTTTCAGCCCTAGGAAGGAGACAAGGGCAAACTGCTTCCCAAAAACCTTACCAAGAAAACTGCAGGGGCCTGTCCAGGCAATCAGCAGGAGTCAACACTGACTCAAAGGCACAAAAATAATATAGGATTAACGCATTGATTAGACAATAGGAAGGAATTTCTCTAAAAATTTATTGGAATAGACCTATTTCATATATTTGCTTATTTTGTTCTTGCCCTCTTCTTTCTCCAGGGACCATAAGATGACATACATGGTCCATTCCCTTTGATCTTCTCAAAAGATCTTCAAAAACTTTGCATAGCAAATTAGTCTGAGAAATGGTGACTTGTCTAGTGTCAGTGAGTAAATTCTGACGTGTACTGTTAAGTACAAAGCAAACAAAGATGAGTTTCAGGTGCAGATATGTTTACAGAGCTGTAAGCCAAATAAACTCTTCCCCTTGGTCCATTTCACATCTCAAAAAGATGTGATCCTTCATTTGTCACTGTACTAAACATTGCCTGAAATCTCTTTTGGCTTTCTTTACCACATGGTAAAATTTCTCTAGCGATCATTATAAAACCCAGCAGGACTGTTTTTGGCCCAGGTTCAGACTGTTTATTTGTACAGATTTGAAATATTGAAGAAATTAAGGAGTTGAAGTAACCAAGTTACTCAATAGTCCAGATTCGGATTTCCAGTAGTAGGAAACAGTAGGATTTACTGTTTCCTGTGACTAAATTTAAATCCATCATATTGGAGAGATATAAGAGGTTGAGGGAAAGTGAGGGACAAGTTACTTGGTTCTTCTCAGAACAGGTGAGTCCCGATTCGAGAGATGGGGTGTGGGAAGACTGAAAAGATATTGTTTTTACTGACTGACTATAATATATTTGAGGGTGGGAAATGACTCTTGAAAACCTACCCTGTTTTACCCCAGTATAGCATTAAATATAGTTTTCTAAAAGCTATGTCATTCTTCTTTCCTTGGTTTTGCCATTACATGAGTCTTGGCAACAGGAAGGTAATTTCCTGGTGACTATTTTGTCACTACTGTAGTTTTTATAATTTTCTTACTGCTCACCCAATATAAACACAGTTTATATTTGTGGTGGAGAAAAAAAAAGATTCGTAATAGTGATTGTTAAAACAACAAGCACACTTTTAAAATAGTTCTACTTCAAACATAGGGGAATATACACTTTTGAAGGAAAAGCAAATTATTTATTGAAACTATAAAGGTGGGATGTTTAAAAGGGGTTTTAACTAGACCTAAGCAAATAATTCAATAAGGTGTTTTGTTTGCAATTCAGCGATTCTCTGGATTTGCTCTTTGAAACCACAGAACGGTCTTATCAAAAGCTCTTCTGAATTATATGAGTGGTTTATCCATTAAGGAGTTATGTTTGCACAAATGTAGTTTTTTACTATATTTGAGGGGAGGTATGTGAAGGGGGCATGCCTTTTATTTTGCTTTAACTCCTTTGATGGCATCCCCTTGAGGGCTTTGGATTGTGCAGACAAGAGTCACGTGACCCTTCGGCCTCACCTTTCCATTTGTTTTCCTGGCCCGTTGCCTGAGACAGGAGCAACTAGGCCGAGCAAGTCTTGAGTTACAGGAGGGCAGGAATGTCAACCCATTAGCTGCTGAGAAGGACTCCTCACAAGAGGCCCTGCTCAGGCTCTGGGATTGTGTGAGATCAGAACTACAGTCCTGTAGAAAAGTACAATCTTTTCTAAAACCCATTGTTCAAAGAATAGCCATCGATAAGACTCAGATGTCCTAAAATTGAAGGATATTGTTGTTGTTGTTTGCCATGATTTTTACAAGGCTAGTATGATCTTCCTTTTTCTCTTGTGAACCAAAGACATAGATGATTAAAAACCAGAATCTTTTCTAGAAGTGCTAGAAGAGTTATATAGAACTGTTGCCTATATAACTTGAAGTTTAAAGAAGGCTAACTTAGAGCTTTTATTCCAACTGTTTCATGCCTCCAAAACTGGGAAGTTGTAAGAGCGAGCCTCAAAGATCTTTTCACTGCTTGTATTCCCCTGAGCATGTACCTTCTCACATACTCCATTTTGTCCCATGAGTTAGAGTAATATGTGACCAGATTTCTACTCATGTAACAGATTTCTTCTTCCTTTTTCACCTCCTTGGCTAACTTGCATGCCTCCAGCTGTCCAGAGAAAATGTCAATGTACTGATGGAAGAACAAGGGAGTAGGACTCTAACAGTAATTAGATAGCTAAAGATTTGCTCGGAATTCTGAATCCATTTGGCAGCAAAACTCCAAATATAACAATATTACTGTACAATGAAGTATACTTTTCTGAGTCAGTATTTTGTTCACACAGGGTGCTCGTGGTAATGATGGTCTCCCCGGTCCAGCTGGTCCACCGGTAAGTAATTAAGTATTTTAATTTTTACCTTTCTGGAAAACGATTGTGCTATTTACATTTATTGCTATTATAATAATATGATCTTTTTTAAAAAAATAAAACCCTCTCCTAAGGTTATACAAGAGATGTCCTGAATGATAACAACATTATATTGTAAAACCTGTCTTCTTTATCAAAAACTGCAATCTAATATGCTTTGTTTCGGAATTAAGATGAAAGCTTTGCAAAAAGGAAAAAAAATAAGGTGGTATTTAAAAGATAAAAAAATACGGTGTTTTCATAATAATAGCAATAATGATAGTAATAAGTACGATCCCAAAACAAATGAAGCAGCACTTGAACCCCATCAAAATTACAAAATTATCACCACTGGCTTGTATCTTGCAACAATACCTTTAATGCCATCAAATATCAACATCTGCCTATCCCAGGTCCTTAGGAAGGACTTGATAGGTGGATAAAAATGCCAAATTTGATCTGAACATCTGGCTGGCTGTGTGACAAACTATAATGATTATTAAAGGAGTGGGATGACAAATTCTGAGGCATATAACTCATACAAATTGTGAAAGCAGAAGAAAACAAGCTGCTCTGAGAAAATTATGAGAAGTCCTGTTTCATATGAATATTTTGATGTAACCTCAGAGAACAAGAGACTTTTGCACACTGATTGATGGTATAGTTAGAGAACGGGAAGAGCCTGCAAAATGGGAAACAGTGTATGAAATCAGTGTAGGGTAAGGTTGAACAAGAACAGATATCCACAAGGATATCAAAATTTGTAAAATGGCAGATGTGGCATTGCAATCCAATGCCGGCCTCTTTTATATATGCATGATGCAATACTGTGCCTATTATTGTGTCTCACCCACACACGTACACCAGTGGACACTGCAGCTGAGAAAAACTAGAATTGGGATGTCAGGAGATGGAAAACTATTGTAGACCTCTGAGGAAGATGCCTTATGGTCAAAGCAGCAACAATTTGGGCATTTTCCTTTTGAACAGACGCAACAAGACTGAGGAATAGTAAAGAATATTAAGGCAAGCTGCAAAGAACAAGATTGCTCTAGCAAAGATTAAAGATATCTAGAAAGTGGTAAATGAAGGGGTAAAAACAGGTAGATGGTTTTTCTGCTTCTTGTACAATAAAGAGCAACTTGACTTGATAGTAGAAAGGGCATAGGAAAGAAAAGGTGAATAATGGTTTTTTTCCCCAAAGAATAAAACATTGTACTCACCTCTTGAGGGATCAAACTGATTTTTGGAACAAATATTTGATTAAATACTATTTAATATTTTGAGCATTTAAATGGATTTATGTTTCTTACTGTAGCTTGACCAGTGTAATAGAAGCTTTTTAACATACAGTCATCTTTTATAAACCAGTTGTTTTTACTGTGAAGGAGAAAGCATTATTATAGAATAAAGAATAGTTATGATACTAATAGTTATGATACTAATAGTTATGATACTAAATACTGGAGTAAATTAGTATTGATGGAATATTATTTTATAATTATTTGGTGGCCTCCAATCCTGTTCATAAGTCAGTCAGATTTGGCATCAGTAATTCATGTTGGTTTCATTCTTCCTTTTTCCCAAATAATTTTATTAAGAATTATAAATGAAAGAAATAAAAACAAATATAAACACAAAAGTACCAAAAGAAAATAGTATGAAAGAGAAAGAAAGAAAAAGAACCGAAAAAGAGTAACTACCCCCTTCATTCCAACAACTGAAAAACAATTTTAATAGCTTGTCACCATCTCTAAATATAACATAATCTCTCTTCCCCCCATCTAGTTAATCTCGTAAGTAAAAAAACATAAATCCATAAACTTAGTCAAATGTTTCTTGTCAACAAAATATCTGAAAAAGGAAGCAGATATGACTTTTTTCCATTTTTAGCCCTGATCAAATAAACCAACTTGATAAATCTTTCCTGAATTTTTATTGAAATATCTAATGAATAACTCATGAGAAGAAAAGAAGAAAGAATCTTTGAAGATAGCAAGGAACAACACAAACCTTATGCTTTGAAACTAGACTGGATCTGACACAGATTCCAAATTCAAATCCTAGTAATATCCAATAACATTCAGTTATTATAATTATCATAATTTATTATAAATCCAACTCTGGATTTGTACTCCTGCCCCCCCCCCCCACTCCAGACAGCATCCATTACATTCTCATTTTCCTTGTTTGAACTTTCTATATTATTGTAAACACCATTTTTTCCTCACCAAACATCTAAATACAAAAAAAATAATAATTTGGAACAGGTGGAGGAGAACTGCAACAGTGAAGGGTGTCAAGTGCTCTTTTTATTAAATCTAAGAGTAACTCAAAACATCAGCAACTTTATTTCTTATCTCAGTTTGACTAAAGACTTGCTTCATCCACAGATGCATTGGGAAGCTCAGTTCAGCTACAACTGTCTACCTTTACATTTAGATAATTCAGTTACTTTAGGAGTGAACCATTTAAATGAGCATCTAACTCTAAATGTATAAAATAATTCAGTTCTGCTTTTTTTTCAAGCTCACTAAAGCCACTTGTTTTGTTTCCTTTTTTCAGGGACCTGTTGGCCCCTCTGGTGGACCAGGTTTTCCAGGAGCTCCAGGTGCAAAGGCAAGTCATGCTTCAAAGCCAAAGTAATGTTTCCGCAATTGTGTAGCATAAATTGCATCCGCTTCCCACCGTTCTATATGCCACTGTGCTAACCCAACACTCTACGTCTTTCATTCTTTTTATTTATTTATCCATCTGAAGAATAAGGAAAAGAAAAAAAAGGCTTAATCTCCCTGAAAATTAAAAAAAAAAAGTACAGGCAGTCCTTGACTTACAACAATTCATTTAGTGACCATTCAAAGTTACAACAGCACTGAAAAATATGACCATTTTTTACAGTTACCACCTTTGCAGCATCCCCATGATCATGGGATCAAAATTCAGATGCTTGGCAACTGGTTCATATTTATGACTGTTGCTGTGTCCCAAAGTCATGTGACCTCCTTTTGTGACCTCCTGACAAGCACAGTCAATGGGGGAAGCCAGAGTCACTTAACAACCGGGTTACTAACTTATCAACTGCAGTGATTCACTTAACAACTGTAGCAAGAAAGGTCGTAAAAGGGGGCAAAACTCACTTAACAAACATCTTATTTAACAACGTAAACTTTGTGCTCAGTTGTGGTTGTAAGTCGAGGATTACCTGTAGACTGGATTTATATTAACAGATCTCTCAGGTCCCATTTTTGATTTTGAGGATTATTCTTTGGGAGCAGACAGCCTGAGAATTGAAAGGAATATGGATTATACTGAAGAATTTTGTGTTTCCGTCTTGTCCTGTCTTGTTCTGTTTTATCTGCTTTTGTGGGTGCATAATTTGGTGCAGTGAGATGGAAAAGCAATGAGTCTGCTATGAAAACAGTACAAGGAGAAAGCAGGTGTGGGAATTTTTCAAGACCTTTAGAAAATGTCTTGAAATAGTGGCTAGTATAAGGCTTGTGAATATCCTGTATAGGATAATGTGAAGACCTTTTAGTTGGTGACAGATGAACCAAGTAAATGATCACTTTGTTTCTAGGAGGAATATCCTTAACAGAATTAAGGCCCATTATTGAATTATGTTTAATAATGTGTTTTAAGAGCACAAGGCAAAATGATTTGTTTTAAATCAAGGGAAATTCTCCCATTCAATTCCTCATCTGGAAAGTTTGTTGAAATATTTATATTGCAATGATTATCGAGTGGAATAATAGTTGAGACTGAAAAATACACTGGTGAAAAAAAAATCATATCCATTTCCTGCTAAATATTGCTTCTGCCACAAGTCATCACACATTGATTTACCATCCATTTGAGAACAGATGTAGAAGTTGCTGACAGTGAATTTAGCACTAGCTCACGTGCTTAGATACTTCTGTGCTCCGATGGAATTGACTCTTGTAAAAGCCAAAGAAGACTCTGTTTTTTGTGTACTATTGGCTCTGAACTGTATATTGCAGTTCTTTTTCAACAGCCTCTTCATTCCTCAGGATATTTCATATTCCTTTCATGAGTATTCCTCATGAATACTTGGCCCTCCTTTTGCCCTAGGCTTGAACAGAAATCAGAATTTTGCTAAAGGGGCAAGGCAGTCAGAGGATCAACACCCCCACACACACACAACCCCCCCACCCACCCCACACAGAGGCCTATCATAATGTTATGGGCCTTGGCTCAGCTTCACAGATGTCCTTATTGTAAGGCCCGTTAGGGTGAGGGAAAACACAGAGACAACCGGAGAGAATGGCCTTTCCTTGGGAATTCCCAAACCACGTGGTTTCTGATTTTAGCGTGCTAATCTGCTAGTAGACTGGTTTCTAGGGTTACTAGACAGTGAAGGGGCCATGTGTATTTGTGTGAGGGGAGGCAGAGATGGTAGGAAATGAGGCCCCTTGTGCAGTATCCCACAAGAACTAACAATGGGTCTTCTTCATTAACAAAGTGCCCTTGTTACAAAAGATGAAGAAAAGAATCCTTCTGAAGGGAATGCCACAGATAATAAGATGGGGTGAGGGAAGGGAGAGGAATATTAGCATTTTGCATTTTAGGAATGGTGCTTTCTTTGGAAGTTGGGGGAAGAGCAAGAATGGAGAAGCCTAAAAATTTGGTACAAAATAACACAAGAGTGTGTAAGCTTTCAGATTCTCCAGGACTCTTTATTAATTGATCTAGCAGTCCAACAAGTAGGGTGGGAAAGAAGCAGACGACACCAAAAAACATGTCCTGGCCAAGTTTTGCAATTTGGGGTTTTGCAATGTAAGGAGTAAGGTTTTTAATTGTCCAAATTACTCACAAAAAATCAGAGTCCCTTCCCCACCTGCCTCTTATCTGAGGCTTGTTTTAGAATTCCTTTTCTTGGTCAAAATATCAGAGATCCTTGTCCAGAAGCCCTGCTAGTCTATTATGATTGCTCAGTTTATTTTATTTTAAAGAAATATTTCACATTGACAGCATCACAGCTTATTTATTTATTTAGTATATGGCACATCATACTAGCAATATGTACTGTATTAACATTTCACTTAGATTAGTAAAGCCCAATAAATATAAATGTTAAAAAGATCTAGGTTCAAATACCAATGTCTAGTATTGGCCATTTAGCCACTGAAGTGCAGCTTCATTAATATTAAAAAAAAACCAAATACTGGACTGGTATATGCCCACAGCTTACAGCTGGTCATGATGTGATCTACAGTTTGACATGGACCCCACAGTCACACTGAGGGCAGGATACTATGCCCCAACACCATGTGAGGTGCAAATTCTACTCAGGATTGTTCATGCTGACGTAGTAGTTCAAAGCCTGGCACCTTTTTTTGTGGGATCATTTATATGTCTTCCTATGTTTGGGTGTTCAGCGATCCATTTGGCTTTCCATTGGGAATCGATGTTAAAAGTTGTTGAGCATGTGCCAGTGGCGGCTTCCTGGATTTGAGTCCTCCTGCTAATAAATGAGGAAGGTCAGCATACACTGGCAGGAGTGAGTTGTTCATAATATTTCTTTATTGTCTCACTAGTGCATCTTGTCTTCGTAAAGCTGGCAGTGCTATATGGTTCAGAACAGGAAGCAAGCGAGTTGGGGTGATTTTAATACATCTGTTTATAATCCTCATGTGTGATTACAATCCTTGAGTGTGATGTCTAATTTATTAGTGTGGCAGCTATTAAGCCATACGGAGGCACAGTATTCTGTGGAGTAAACCAACCCTATCCCAAAGGTGCTTTTTCTGGACTTTCTGGTTTTTCTTTGAAAACATTTCGCTTCTCATCCAAGAAGCTTCTTCAGCTTTGACTGGATGGTGGGAAATGGAAGGATTTATGCTCCTTGCAGACAGCTGGACATTTGCATTCTTTTAGCTGAGTTTCATTAAGGTCACCTGGAGGTTTATCTGTGTCATCAGGGTCACCTGAGTGTTGCAAATTGGTGTGGAGCCTTCTTAGAACTGTTGAAAGGATTGTGTTGTAGACTGGAGATAGATGATGTCGTATCCCTTCCCCTCTGTTGAGAGAGGGCTGCTCAGTTTTGACATAGATTGAACAGCCTTTGGGACAATCATCACCTGGATGACTGAGAATCTCCATAGACATTTAGACCAACCCTAATGCTTATGACCTGGCAGCTGAAGCTCCCCATTTAGTTCCACATAATTTCTGGAGTGTGTTGTTCTTGTATTGATTTTTGCCACCATATTCTCTAGACTGGAGAAAGTCCAGTCCATTGTTATTCCAAGGTATTTAGGCTGGGGATTATAGGGGAGTAAGTTATTGTTTCATTAGATCTTCAGGGCTTCATATGCTAGTTTGTTGTTAAGGTGGAAGTATGTAGTTAGTGTTTCGTTGGTGCTAGGAGTGAGTCTGCAGTCATTGAAGAATGTTCCCAAGGTTTTAAGATCTTTGAACAGTAAGCTGTCTGCCACCTGTGTGAGTTTTATTTTTTTGGGGGGTGGGGGGTACCGCTATGGCCAAATCATCAGTGTATCCAAATTTGCATCCCAGCTTCATGCCACTTTATTCATCACAATTTTATACCACTTTACAGAAGAAATGCAAGATCTAAGTGTGGTCTCTTTTAAAGAACAATGCAACCCATGTAGGACAATTATGTAACTTCTGAAAATAGGGGAAAATGGAAAGGAAAGCTATTGGTTCAAAGTTGCAGTCGCCAAGCTCTTCTTATAAGATACAGCCTGATTATTCTTACAGGTCACAAAATAATCTAGTAGGGATTTTTTCCCTGATGATATTTAAACACTTATTAATAGTATGACCCAGGAAAGCCTTTGATTGCCCAGCTGCGTGTGTAATGTCCATCAGTTCCAGGCCCTATCAGTTCTATTGCAGGCCACAGGGAAGATTATGGTCTAATGGTGGGTGAGGCCATGACCCATAGGAGAGAGTTTTCAGGAGCTTTAAGAAGTGCCTTAAACATTTGCAAGACTTATGGCAGTCCCAAAAGTGCTTTTTCAAACGGCAACTAGACTTTCTTTGTTTTTCCTAGATGTTTTTCTTCTCATCCAAGAAGCTTCATCGCTTCTTGGATTGAGGCAACCATGACTTAGATGACTGAGAATCACTAAGGCAGTCATTCTGCCCCTTTAACTCCTCTCAACCACCCAGTGAAAAGAACCTCAAATCTTTGCCTCTGCAATCACATTGAGAAGTTCTGAGGTGCAAAATAGGAATGGTGGTGGGTCATATGAATTCCACGGTCTGCCCTTTTTGCGTCCTTCACTTTATGGATATCTTTGATGGGTGTGTGTTTGGTTTTTTTTTAGTAATTCATGTTCCTTTCTTTATATCCATTCAGGGTGAAGCTGGCCCCACTGGTGCTCGTGGCCCTGAGGGTGCCCAAGGCGCTCGAGGTGAATCTGGATCCGCTGGTTCTCCAGGACCTGCAGGTCCTCCAGTAAGTGCTATGGATCTTAAAGTATGTTCAAGATCCAGAATCTTTAGATGACATGAAGATGGTTTAGTTCACACATAGGCAATCTACAACCAATGGTTTGCATACAGTCCCTGGTCATTTTCTATGTAAACAGGGAGGAGACCACAATGGACATTTCCTCCCCCCACCCGCTTTCTGCTTAATTAGACATCAGCTGATGATTGGGAATAGTGGCTGTTCTTGCTGCCGTTAATATGTGAATGAGCATGCATGTAGACTCAGACATAGTTTGTGGGAGAAATTACCCTGATTTGTAATTGACAAATGCTCCCAGTTTTCATGGATCTTAGTTTACTGGTCTTTGGATGCAACATGAAAAAAATTCAGTCCGTGCACTATAGCTTTAGGTGTGTGTAAAGTCTCACCTGCCATTTTACATTTGTGCAAAATTTATAAAATGTGCAAAATACATATGCATAAAATCCCATGTTTAGCTTTACATAAAATGTATACATGATACACATCTAAAATTTCTTTTGGATTTAACAAACGTTCTGCTTTAACAGACCCTTCTTTGCTTCTGCTAATCTGCTAAATCTTAGGTTTATTGTATGTATCTAGAAATTTGTTATACCATTTGGCTTACTATTCTGAATTCTGAATTCATAAGCCACCAGCAGAATGCACAACGTTTCAGTGCTGGAATGGTGCCTTTTTTCTTTTTTTTTAATCTGTCCTTCCAAGTCAAATGTAGCATGCAGAGACTGTGCAACATATTTCATCCATTCTAATTTCTGATAACAGTTACCTACAGAGGTTTCTACAAAAGCCACACTTTATGTACACACTGGCACATTATCATCTTCACTTGCCCACATTGACCTGATTATAAGAAAAAATAAAATACACCCACAAATGAGAGGAGTAGCTCCCATTTGTTTGTCTCTTAATGAGATACAAATCATAGTATTGCCAAGAATTTTGAGGAATTCAAGATAAGAACTGACAAGTCCACTCTTTTCATAATAGAAATTAGAAATCTTTGTAAGGACTGAGGTTTGAGGAACTTTCGAAACAAATTCTAATTTTTTTTAATAAAACTATAATGATAACTTAAGCTGTAATTCCAAATTAAATAGCTGTTCATTTGATATTGTTTACTCCAAATTACTTTAACATAGTTCAAGACCAGAACTTTTCTATCCATTGCTGTTTTGGGTTTCTTCGCCTTTATCAGACTATTAATTATGTGGGGGGGGGGGCTTATTTGATACAATGTCCTTCATTTAACAGTATGTCTGTGAATAACTTGGGAAGGAAAAAATACGGTTGTGACTGATTTTGTGGTTTAAGCCACATGTTTATTGTTCGTAAGTGTAAGAGCCTTGCTCTCCTACAAACATATTCTAATTCAAAGATATGTATGAGATAATTTCGTGGGTGTCAATTAAATTGCATTTTAGGAGTGATTAACCTGTTTAACACATTACTACACTTTATATTTTACAATGACCTTTTATAACTTGACCAAAGAGGAATAATAGTTCACCAATCAGCCTTGCAATTTGGTAAAATGAAACAAAAATTACTTTCTTAAAATCTCTGAAATGGCCAAAGGTGTTTTGCTCACAGGTTTTCTTCTTGCTTTTAGGGCAACCCTGGAAATGACGGAATCCCTGGTGCCAAAGGATCAGCAGTAAGTAGCACATTAGATGGAAATAAAGGCAGGGCTAATTGGAGACTTTGGAAGACCTGAGGAACATTCACAGACTCTCCCATCTAAGCTACCTATTGAACTTCTGAACATCAGCAGTGATCTTTCTGAATGGCTTGCTGTGTCTCAATCCACCTGCACTTCTGATTTCCTAACTCTGGGTTTCTTGATTATATTAACAGGGTGGTCCTGGCATCGCTGGTGCTCCTGGTTTTCCTGGCCCACGTGGACCCCCTGGCCCACAAGGTGCAACAGGACCTTTGGGTCCCAAAGGTCAGGCGGTAAGAAACAATATAGGGATGCCGTGAAACTGTGATGTACCTGATGCTCCAGATCCTGCCTCTTGCATCTGTTCTGGGGTGCCTTCATTCTGGGTGATTCGTATCATGGATGTTTCATTCTGAGCCTGTTTCTGGGTGGCTTCTTTCCATGCTGATCTTAACAAGGATTTGGCCATGGGGGGGGGCAGTTTTAAAAAGCAATATCCACCTTTTCATCAACTTTGCCTGCCTACATTAACTATTGTGAAGATTGCCACTTGTCCATTATTTCCATAAAATTCTGCATGTGGACTTAAAAGAAGAGGATGCATTTTTCCCCCTGTCTAATTGTTTCAGAGGCATTGAATGTGGTGAGAAATATATTTGAGTTTCTCCAAAACCTGGCAAGGTGTTATGTTTGATTATTATTATTTTTGGTATCCTTAGCAAAGGAGATAGAGAGAGAGATTTCCCTTAATCCTTTGGATCTCTGCAATTCATGGAGAATTTGGGGGAGCAGAGGCATTTTTCACTTGGACTGGGCATGTAGCCATCAGATAGAGAACGGAAGATTGCTTTGCTTTAATAATCTACTATTGCAGTGCCCAAAAATGTGTGTGCCAATATGTAGTATTGCTAAAAGAGCACAAGGAGACTGCAGGAGATGTAATTCATTCTCACTGTACACGATTTACATTTTGGGAAGATGACAGCTGGAAAATTCAATCCTGAACAAACATACTAAAGAGGAAGTCTTCTGGAGCTCAAAGACTTACTTACTTCCGAGTTAACTCCCTTGGGATGGCATTGCTAGTCAATTAGAAGTGATAAGAAATACAGGTCTATGCTTTTATAAACAAATAAAAAACAATAAGCTTTGGAGACCTGAATGGAAACCCACCTGTTCCTGAAGAATTCTCCAATGTGAAATTACTGATCTTCAAGACATGCAACTTGTATCTGCCTCTTTACTGAAGAATCACGAAGATAATGCACTATCTGATATCATGATGGATTTAAGAAGCTGTAAAAGACTGCAGGCATACCCTGGAAAATTCATAAAAAGTATTATTAAAAAATTATTACTGGAGTGTGTTATATCCAAATAGGGAAATGAAGCCTATTTAATAATGGGATAGGTACCCATTAGGCTGGACTGAACAGGTGCTATTTTGCAAAACCATGATTTGAAACTGATGCAGAAGACATGCAAGTACAACAACCTTCTGCTCTTCATCAAAGACTTTTCAGCTTTCCACATGAGCCCATGAAAAAGCTGCTGCTGCTTTGACAAACCCTCACATTAATGCGATTCTTTAAAGTAGCAGCATGCCTTTTTTCAGACTTTCATCGAAATCTGGAAAAAGCTGGGCTCCATTAAAAAAAAACCTGTCAGTAGATGTTAAGTTCCCATTCGTGCAAGTTCTGAAGCACTTCTGATTATTATTATTATTATTATTTTAAAAGTACTCACAGCCCTATTTTAGAGTGGTCCACCACCACGAACAAGACTTTCTGGGTCACTTTGACCATGTGAGCTTTTGCTGGGCTTTTTAGACATAACAATATTTTTTTTTTTAAAAAGCTTTCCTATTTAAAAAAAATGTAGGAGGCCAAATTGGTTCAAAATAGTCTCTTACCCATCCTTGGAACAAACCATTTGAAGACTTCCTATCAGCAGATCATGCCTGTGGAAAATTAGCAGAGTGTTATATGGACATAAAGGAGGCATTTTGGGGAAAATGTTTTCTTTGCCTCTTTGCTTCTGGTTCCTGCCTTTTCATTTGAGGAGTGAGCACTTTCTTTATTGTATTTAAGCGTCCCCTGTATCGGATACTGCTTTAAACATTTTGCTCCTTTGATCAGTAGGTAGGTAGCCTAAAGTGATACAGATGTTGTTCTATTCTCTTAACATTTTTCTTTCTTTCTCTATAGGGAGAGCCCGGAATTGCAGGCTTCAAAGGTGAACAAGGCCCCAAGGGTGAACCTGTAAGTAATCGATCGTGTGCATGTCATTTTATGCTAGACTTGAATATATGCTCTTTTTTATACTCTTGGTTAAAGTTCTGTTTCTACAGGAGCCCTCTGATCTGCATAGGGAATTTTGAGAGTTGTAATCCCAGCCCATTTGAAGGGCAACCATGGAGAGGGGTGGGTGGGTGTTAATTTCATTGTTTAACATGCAGAAATTACTGCAACTCTTCTGATAATTACAAGGCTCCTTTAATATGTTTAGAGAAGGCATATCGTAAGTCATTGGAAATTCAGGCTCCAAACATTACTTGGGAAACTATTTTTTCTTCCCTGATCATGCATTTGCAACTATAATTGCATTATTATTATTGTTGTTGTTGTTGTTGTTGTTGTTATTTTCAAATCAAGAAGTTTGAGAGTGTGTTCAATACATTTCTTCACATTTTTTCCTGCTACATGGGGATTTCGTGAACGGGTAACCTGATGTTCACAAAAATAATGTACTTTCTCTGCGTTTGCTAGATTTTTATATAAGGATGCCTTGTTTTCACAGTCCCTGGGTAGAGAAAATCAAATAAGCTCAATTAGGACCAAATGTACAAGTGAAATCTACAAAATCTAGAATTAACTGTGCTATTTAGACTTATAGTTGCTAGATTTTTCATCTGGATAAAAGAAATGTTACATTTAACATAAAATGAGACAGATGCCAGCAGCAGAGGATCGGTGACTTTTCTCCACTCGGCACCAATGTATGCCTAATAAGTAGATTGGAACCAGTTTATGCCTTTTGATTACTAAAAAACTTTGGGCTGCTGGAACCGTGCTACAAAAATCTAAATGGCCACTACATGGGAGCAAAGAGGTAGTGAGATGTTTGCTATCATCTACTGGTCATCCAGATTTTCACAGCCTGGGTCTGATACAGCCATAGAATAAGTGCCTGAATGAAAATAATAATTTATTCCTTTAAAACACAAGCTGGATGCCGATAGGAATCTAAAGCTTTGATAGGAAAGATGTGCTACATACACAAGGTCCCAGGTTCAGGTTTTTTATATACTCAGTTTAATTTCCAATTAAAAAGGTCTGAGGCTGCTTATAAAGATCACCAGTGGAACTGTTGTTAAATTCTGTGTTTAAGGCATATAATAATAAAAAAAAATGTTTGGTAGCAGAGTGGAAAAAGAACCCTGTTCTAGGAAAGCACTAACAGTATTGGCCATGCAAGTTTTGTGTGTTTCCCATTCTTCTTTTCCCATTTGCTCACTGTCTGATTTCAATATATGTCTTTTCTGTGTATCTGAGAGTGGCGTGGTGGCTCAGTGGTTAAGATGCTGGGCTTATTGGTTGGAAAGCCAGCAGGTCAGGTTTGAGACCTGAGCTCCATGCAATGATGTGAGCTCCTGCCTTCACCCCAGCTCCTGCCAACCTAGCAACTCAAAAGCATACAAATGCAAGTAGATAAATAGGTACCACTTTGGTGGGAAGGTAACAGCGCTCCATGTCATAATGCTGGCCACATGACCTCAGAAAAGTCTTTGTACAGTGCTGGCTTAATGGCCTTGAAACAGAGACGAGCATTGCCCCTCTATAGCCAACAATGACTAGCGGAGTAAAATCCTCAGGGACTTCTGTATCTGAATCTTTCCAGATGAATAGTCCTTCTGGTTTCCAATCTTCTTAATCGGGTAGTCCTCATTTACCCTGCTGTCTCTTCGCAGTTATGACAGTGATGAAAAAGTAATTTTGCTACCAGTGCTTGCACTTACAACTTTTGTAGATCTGTAAAAGCAAGTCACAGTTGCAGTTTCACTGATCCCTTCACTTAATGACCAGGTTGTCAGTCCCAATTGTGGTCGCTAAACAAAGATTACCTGAATAGTTTAAACACAGGATGGATCCAGGATGTCTGGATATTTGAAAATGTGTTGGAATTAAGTTGCTTTAGGCCCAGTCACAGGTACATCTTTGTGAGTCTAGAGTTCCCACACAAACAACAGCAGTGTAGGAGTTGACCAATAGCTGGGCTAAGAGAACCGACAGACTGGCACTATGTACTTATTTGCTATCTTTTCAACAGATCTTATCTTGCCTCTTAAGGTGTCACCCAAACAGTTGCTTGAAAAAAGCATCCCTTTCATCCCTCAGTAAACATAAATTAAAATTGCTAGCATTTTTTCTCTAGTGCATCATGTATTTCTAAATATGTGTCAGAACACATCTCCTTTGGGGTTTTTTTTTTTTTTAATAAAATCTCAGAGGTATTCTGAGGTGAAACTGTGGAAGAAGAGGTGCGTTGCTTAAAAGATACAAATAAATGAATACAAAACCCTCAAAATCTTCTCACCCCTAAATCCGGCAAGTCTAGCATTTCTGCACTTCGTTTTCCTAATCAGGTCACATGTGGGAGCTGGTAGACTAGGTGCGACATAACTCCCTTCCTCTGAGAGCACAGGTCTAATAGTTAAGGCAACAGGCTAGAAAGCAGGAGACAGAATTCTAGTTCTGCCTTTGCTATGAAAGCTAGCTGGGTGATTGTGTCTGTCTGTGTATTTACAGAAGTACAGATACTTCTGTATCTGAAGTAGCATTTATTGCTTTGAGATAGCATTTTCCCCATCCCTTGTCACTGGCATGGGAATATACCAAAATAACTTGAATTATAACATCATAGAGCTCTATTAATGGGACTGTACTTTGGCCTGCAAGGCTTTCCCTTCCCTTTACCACTCTTTTCAGTCATTATTTAAGGCAGAAATAAAGCCTAGCTTTTTCTTTTGATTACAAAATCTCTTTTGAGGTGCGTGGGGAAAACCTTGGTAATTTTATTGCATTGAACTCCGCTTTTTATTTTTGATGCTGAAGGTGTGCCATGATAAACAATGATTACATTCATCAATTTATATATTATTTTCAGATGGGTATAAGTGGCCCATTGCAGGGGTGGGCTTGCACTCTGAAGTTCTTTAGTGACATTTATATAAAATGTTTTTTATGTAGCTCATCAGCCTTCATAGATAAAATGCAGTTTTGGTATGCCAGCGATTTAAGAGATTGTCAGGGTTTCCCAGATTATACTGAACCATATTTTTATGCCCGTTGTTAATTTTAGATAGCATTGCTTTTTTACCTAGCTACATCCAAAGGATGGAACTTAATTTCTGTCTAAATTAAAAGTGTGTCCTGTAATTTAAAAGCATCAGTGTTAACACTGTGTTCCATGTGTATACAACCATCTGAACAGTGAGAAATGTTATAATATGACGAGAACTTTCAAGAGTACCAGTTTCTAGGGAAGAAATTACTGGAATTTGATAAGGCTATGATGCAAGTTTTATTTAGATTAATAGATAGGCTGAGTGTAAGATGAAGGGCTCATAGCATTTATGCTTCTATAAATAGTTGTCCCCATCAGGTAACTAGAGAAACTCAGAGCCACAAGTTTTGTGAGAATAAAGTAGCTCTTTCCATTTCTCATTCTAACATAGATTGCCTTTTTGCTATGATATGTACACACACACACACACACACACCACTCATCCCTTAGCTTTGATATTTAGGGATAAAAAGGCTGAGTAATTTATACCGATCGCATAACTCCACTTTCAAACATAACATCAGATGGTTGGTGATGGCCATCAACTATTATTGGGGCTTTGAAACAAAATTACAATTCTTGCCAATCCTTTGTTTAATGTTATGCAGCATAACTTTGGAGTACTATCTGGATGTCTTAACTAAAGTTTTTCATTCAAGCAAAGATTTTATCCCAGGATTAGGGCAACAAGGGGACTAACTCTTGTCGTGTCCATCCATAACAATTTAAAAAAAAAATTTAATCCACCTGGTACCAGTGAAAATGGCACTTGAAATAGTGAAGATAAAAATGAAAATTCCCTGAAGTTGCCTCTCTTCATAGATACCTGGCTGCAGAGATTGGATCACCTAAATTCTGGGAGATGTTCAAAATGTTTTTCTAAAAATGCAGTGTCTGTTGATAGGTTTTTTTTTTTACATTATTGGATAAAAGATAAAGGAATACGAAAGATGTAACTAAGTCTCTTTACTGTTTCTCATCCCCAGGGCCCTGGAGGACCACAAGGAGCCCCTGGCCCAGCCGGCGAAGAAGGGAAGAGAGGAGGTCGTGGTGAGCCAGGAGCTGCGGGACCAATTGGACCACCTGGAGAGAGGGTAAGTGATATCATTTGTAGGGAGTAGTCCTCTATGTGGAATGCCTCTAAGCCATGTGGTGTCAAGTGCAAACAGCCAGACCTATATGTGTAGAGTTTAAACAGCTACTTTATTGTTCTATGCCTATTTCACAGGAATCATCCCAGACTAGTAGCTCGTGCCCGGGAAAGACCAGATAAGGATCAAAGGCACTCAGGGGTTCAGATCTGAGTCTCTTGTGTTTATGTAGCAAGTCTAAGCTTATCCCCTGTTTGAGTCCCAACTCCCAACTGGGGCAGTGGCTCTCCAACATGTGTTGTAAATTTCAAGCAAGGGATTAATTAAACTGAGTTTGGAAATTGCCTAAGGTAGTGTCTTACAGTTGATGGCCATTTTGATTGAAACTGTTGGAATAAAAGGCATCCCACCCAGTAGATAACACAAGATAATGTCAACTTAGTGACACATAATTTTTGAGGCCATTGAATTCTGGACCCCAAAATATCAGCCACTTGATCTTTTAAAGATTGTAACGCAATACCCCTGTAGCGTGAACTCATGTTTTAAGTGCAAAAAAACATTTGGATCTTTATGGCACAGAAGAAAGAAAGATAATACTGTATATGGTTAGAGCTTTTGGCCAGAGTAGCTATACAACCCTTTGTTGTTGCTGTTATTTGTCACATTCATAGAAATATAGTTATGTTACTTGCTCTAAGAAGCCATACTGCAATAGAAAAAATCCCCCACCCACAAACATTTATACTTCCATAAACCCTCTCTTCTAGACATCTAGGGGCATGGTGGTGCGAGAGAAAAATTGTATTGTTTCTGTCCTTGTTTGCTTTGTCTGGGCTATTGAAAGAGAAAAATATGGGTTGTCAATTCGGCCTTTGTTTTATAGCACCTGTCCGGATAGCCAAAATGCAGGAATTGGGAAGACGATAATGCCCAATGTCTTTCCAGTGGGGAAATGGCCTGCCTCACATTCTGAAGAGTATGGAGTTTTCCAATTTAAACCTTTTTTCCATTGGAAAATAAGTTGGCTCTTATGCCAAAGGCAGATGGAATGTACATCTGGGAATGGCAGAAATGGAGGAGGTGCCCTAGTACATAAAATGATCTTAAGAGCATTGAGTCTCTTCCCTTAGAACAGGTTATATTATTTAGATCCACACAAGATATTTCTTGTGTATAGTAGTTATATTGTTAGTGCACTTACCAGTAGTCAAAGCCTACTGAGGGTTCTTGCTTTTGCTGCGTCCTTGTTTTAAAAGAGCTAAAAGTGGGCCAGACTTCCTGCTGACTCTTTAGTAATGATGATTCTGTCCTTGACTTTGAAATTATTGTTTTTTTGCTTTCAGGGTTCCCCTGGAAATCGTGGTTTTCCAGGACAGGATGGATTAGCCGGCCCCAAAGTGAGTGTTTCCTTTAAGTCTCCTAGCTTGTGCATTCTTTCATAGAAAACATAGTATGCACATTTTGGGCAGGCTATAAGGTACCTTCAGAATCAATTGATTAACATTTTTCTTTGGAAAAGTCCACAACCTCATCCATTTCACAGATATATAGTGTTTAGGATAGGTGTGAGCAATCTTGTGGAGTTTTACTTCCAAAACCCATAATTTACCAATTAGATTTGGGTGCATTTAGAAAGAAGAAACCCCAAATTTAGTATAAACTAAAGAATTATCTTCATTCATTGTCCTGTATTGTTTCATAAAGTTCTAGTTCTTTCATAAAGTTCTTTCATAATCATTGTGGGAGAACTAGTGTGGTGTGGTAGCTTAGCTACTGAAGTAGGATTGAAGTCAGTTTGAACCACGTTCAACCCTAGGATCAATTCATTGAGTAAATTTGGACTGGTCACTTCCAGCCTATCTCACTATTTTGTTATCTTTGGGGGAAAACATTGGAGGAGATAGTGAACTCCTGGGAAAAAAGGTAGGAGAGAATTTTAATGACTGAATGAATCAATTTGTAGTTACTATGGTCCTTCTTTGTAATTTAACTTGAGGAGGAATTGTTTTACTACAGATGTAGGCAAATAATTAAGGGTTAGGGTGCAGATATATTGCAAATTTAGTTTATCTTCTGCTCATGCCTTCTGGTTTTTTTAGGATGTCAGAATAATTGAGTTAGTTTTAAACATCTTTAACATATACAGGTAGTCCTCGACTTACAATAGTTCATTTAGTGACTGTTCAAAGTTACACCACTGAAAAAAGAGACATGACTGTTTTTCAACTCACAATGGTTGGAGCATCATCCTTTATGGCCACTTGGTCAAAATTCAGATGCTTGGCAACTGGTTCATATTTATGACAGTTGCCATGTCCTGTGGCTATGTGATCCCCTTTTGGGACCTTCTGACTAGCAACATCCATGGGGAAGCCAGATTCACTTAACAACCATGTTACTAACTTAACGAATGCAATGATTCACTTAACAACTGTGGCAAGAAAAGTCGTAAAATGGGGCAAAACTCACTTTAAAAATGTTTCATTTAACAACCAATATTTTGGCCTCCATTGTGGTCGTAACTGAAGGACTATCTGTATAGTGTAGGTGTGTCACTCTGATGAGAGTCCAGATTATCCTGGTATTCTTCAGAAAATATTTGACTAATGTATTTCTTGCTTAAATCTTCCTTAAATAGGGTGCTCCTGGAGAACGTGGACCTCCTGGTCTTGGGGGACCCAAAGGTGGCCCTGGAGATCCTGGGCGACCTGGGGAACCTGGCCTACCTGGTGCCCGGGTAAGTTGAATGTGGAATTGAATAAGCCATATAAAGGAGGTGCCCCCAAAGTGTGAAGAACAATTAGTCTATGTCAGGGGTGGGCAATTATGGCTCCTTCATGACTCGTGGACTTCAACTCCCAGAATTCCTGAGCCAGCCATGAATTCTGGCTCAGGAATTCTGGGAGTTGAAGTCCATGAGTCATGAAAGAGCCAAGGTTCCCCACCCCTGATATAAAGTATTGTAG
>JAEANM010002653.1:0-16352 GCA_017656035.1 Myanophis thanlyinensis | reverse complement strand
CCCCCCCCCCCCCCCCCCAAGCCGTCCTATGTGTCTTTCTGTCATGTAACTGTTCCTAAAATTGCAGTCTTCTAATCTCAAAGAGACTTTCAGGGATAATTAATAGTAAAGCTTGACATCTTATGTATATATTCCTCCTTCTTGGACTCTCCAACCTTTGTCATGATTAAAGAGAGAAGACATGTCTAGAAATTACAATAAGTGGTTTTATTTGAGTGCAAAGTGCAAAAAAATGTGATTGTAATATTTTAAATCTTAACTTTGACTTGATAGTTTTTCTGCTACAGGTTTAGCTGCATTCATGCTTACCTTGCTAGTTGAAAAGTTAGGAGGAATTACATGAAATCTGTAGGTAGTTTCTTTCTTTTTTTCCTTCCTTCCCATTTTGTTTCCATGAGAACTCATTTATTTTTCCTATATCTTTGATGAAGTAATCTTTATAATTTGAAAGGCTATTATAAAATGGTACATAATTAGAACTTAATCCAGCAGAGCTGTCATAGCACTTAGCCTAATACGGTACAGGTATTGTCTTAATAGGGATCTTGGATTTTTAATAGTCATTTTTTCTTTAGAAAAAACTTACCGCTTTCTGTTATTCCCAATACTATATCAGCACAGAAGCAACTCCTGGTCTTTTCCCTGCAGCTCCTGTCCGATCCTCTTGCTATCATTTCCAGCCCATTTCCACCCTAATCTTCCTTTGGTGGGACATGTTTTCTCCTATCATCACTTCAAACCCACTTGATCCATTCAGCTAGGCTTCCCTATATTATCTTTTTCCTGCCAACAATACATTTGCTGTTTTACAGATTTTAAACTCACTGACATGGATCAAAACAATCCCCCTGTGAGTAGAAAACACTTAAGCTTCTGCAGGAAAGATTGCCAATTCTCTTCTCTCCACCACCTTCCTCCCTCCCTCCCTCCCTCCCTCCCCCACTTTACATTTGTTCCCTCGACAGCATCTGTTTCCATCAAAAGCTATAATGGAACATCTGAAGCCCTGTAGATCTTGTTTTTGATGGCATGAGGCTGCGTTTTGGCTGAGAAGAATTAACACATTCATTTGGCTTCCTTTCTACTGAAAGAGTGAGATCCCTGGATCCAAGGACTGGTTTTGTACAATGCAATGCAAATATACCAAGCAACCTTCCTTTGCTGCAAATATATTAAAGAGTCTTTCAGCTGCCAATGGGCTCATAAAAAGCACACCAGCTTGCACAGGATAGGAATTCTCACTCCGTTTTGCTGGTCCTGTGTCTTTTGTCTTCTGCAAATGTTGGACTTTTCGAACTGAATCAAGAATGTGATACAGTATTAACCATCAAATGGAATACAGTAAGAAGCCTCTAAGTCAGGGGTGTCAAACTCACGGCCCATGGGCTGGATACGTCACGTGTTGGCCATGCCTACCTCCGGTTTAGAGAAGGGGGAAAAAAGTCCCGATACATCACGTGATGACGACATGAGTTTGACATCCCTTCTCTAAGTCAAAATGGCCATTTCTGCACATTCACAAAAATACTTCTTTGGAATTGATTTGGTAATGCAAATAAAATCAATCCAATTTAAGTTTTCCACTTGGATATTAATGGACTTATTTCCCAAATTTGATTTGAATTGTTGAATTTAATCAGATTTCATCTAATTCAGTGTAGGTATGCTACCTAGTATAGCTTCTTCTGCATCAAACTTTTGAGCCTTAAAGGGTCTCTTAGAACAACGTGGAATATAACACAGAGGGTGGGTAAAAGTTGTAAGCCGAACATATGGAAGTACCTTCCAATGTTAAGGTTGTTTTCAGAATCAGCCATCTGCTTTCTGGTCCATATGACAAAAGTGAGTTTGGTCTGGCCCAGACACTGTACATTATAGGTTATGTGTGCTCCCTAATCGAATCACAGGCTTTCTGTGATTCTTCTTCTCCTCAATTAATTTTTTAAAAATAGCCAGCCCCAATTGTACTGGAAAGGGATTTCTAGTAACTTCAATGGAGTGTTTTCTCAAGGCTGCCATTGAACAGTCTGGGAAAGTTTCAGTAGAAGGAAGAATTGTTGCTCCTATCATTATTCCTAAGGAAATATCTCCATGTTTGCATTTGGAAAGCTGTTTTAAGTGCAACCAGTAACTTGGGGACATATTGTGTGAATATCAATATTCTATTGTTGTAATGTTTGTTTAACTTTGATATGGGATTTGTGTGATGTTGTATTTTTCTATGTGAATCATATAGCCTATTTTTATTGTAGTGGCATGCAAATATGCTAAATCAATAAATAAATGTACATTTGTTCTGGATGAGATATGGCTGTGAAGATGTTTGGATACATTAAAGAATGTAACTACAAGAGAGCCATTTCTGAGTGGATGTTTGCCTAAAATTGATATGCAACTCTAGGACTGAAAAAGTTGGATAATTTTGGTAAAATCTGAATAGCAAGGGATAGATTGAGGACAATTTTCCCACAGCTGCCTGAAATAGAATAGAAAATGTTGTCCTGCTTTCCCCATCCCAGATCTATCCAATGAGTATGAATTTTAAAGCTAGTCAAATTATTTTATCACACATAACAATTAAACAACCACAACCAAACTGTGCAAAACCCTGTTCCTTTTCCTGTAATTAAAATCAGCAAATTAGTTCAATAATTCACAGTATGTTCCTCTTTCATTAACTGAATTTGCTGCCTTGAGGCCTAATATTATCATTATTACCACTAAATACGTCCTAATATAAAATCGTAGAAGTGTTCGGTCAGATTCGGAGTGGTTAGCCCTCCAACTCTCTAGGCGTCTTTTCTGGTGCTTCATCTCCCTTAGCTCCCCAGAGAACCAGGGAGCCAACTGGGATTGATGCCAGGTCAGAGGCCGCAAGGGCACAACCCGGTCGAGGCCCCCAGCCACCACCCTCTCCCAGGCAACTACCAGGTCCCCAACAGGGTCATGTGTGTGTGCCTCGGAAAACGGCCCAAGCTCCATCAGGAACCTTTCAGGGTCCATTAGGCGCCAGGGCAGAACCATTTTATCAGCTCCGCCTCCCTGCAATGAGGGGGTGCGGAACGGAAGTCGAGTCTAAGCGAATGATCCGACCATGACAGGGGCTCAATCAAAACATCCCCTAAACCTAGATCATTCTGCCATTGATCCGAGACAAAAACCAGATCCAAGATGTGACCTCCCGTGTGGGTGGGGTCCCAAATTAATTGGGTCAGGCTCATGACTGTCATGAAAGCCATGAACTCCTGAGCCACCCCCGAGGCCATGCCGGCAGAAGGGAGGTCGAAGTCCCCCATGACCATAAGTCTGGGGGTCTCCACCGCCAAGCCGGCTATAACCTCAAGGAGCTCAGGCAGGGCCGATGTCACATGGCAGGGAGCCTGTGAGTAGCAGGCCCACCTGAACCCCAGAACCGCACTTCACACAGAGGGATTCACATCCGGTCATCTGTGAAACAGTGACCTCCCTAGGACATAGATCCTCCTTAATAACTACCGCCACCCCCCCACCCCTTCCCTGAGCCTTCGGCCGATGAAAAACTCAAAACCCGGCTGGGCATAACTCAACCAGAGGGACACCCCCCCCTCCGGGCCCACCCAGGTCTCGGTAATACCTGCCAGGTTGGCTTCCCCCTCCTGAATCAATTCATGAATGAGGGGGGGCCTTGTTTCTTATGGACCTGGCATTGCACAACATCAGCCGAAGGCCCAGGGGCCGAGGGCACAGACTACTCGGGGAATGGGAAGTAATTTGGGGGTCGGAGCACGCCACCGTACGTAACCAATGGCGAACTCCCCGAACCTGATATGGCCCCCTATACCCACCATAGTTGCCCCTCCCGCTGACCGTGCTAATAGATTGTACCTCTCCCCAGCAACAACCCCCCCTTCCTTGAACTGAACCTCCGCCCCCCCGGACCTCCCCGGCATGCCCAGCCCTCGGTCTGGCCTCGACCTCAAATGGGGGATCCCCCACCCCTCATCTAGACAACCCCCTCCCTAACCCCGGTAAAAATTTAGTAAAAAATACTCAGATCTATAAGCCCAATGGGGGGTGTATCTAATGGGGCCATATTCCTTTATGTCTCTGCGCCGGCGAGATCATCCAAAATTGAGTTGAATGTTAGGTACCACAATTTAAAAATAACTTTGCTTAATGTATTTTATATTTCAATTGAATTCATTAAGAGAATTGTAGTGGTAATGCTGCTACTCATTCAAAATAGGATACCTGCAAGTGATAATCATGCATTGGGAATTTGCTCCCAACTTCCAGTATATAAACATAGCTTTCACTGTCCTACTGCTAAGGAAAATCAGTGTTTTGGCAGAGTATAATGGAAGAAAGCTGTAAGTAAGTAAGTAAGTAAGTAAGTAAGGAAGGAAGGAAGGAAGGAAGGAAGGTTTAAGAAGGCTATGGAGGAATTAGGAAGAAGCGTATTTTTATATGACATGAAATCAGTGTCTTAAAAGAAAACAAAGAAATTCCTGAGCCTTTTCACAGATCCTATTAAATAAAAAGTCATTGGTAAACATTATTAATGCTCCATATAAATGTCAAGGAAATTATGAGAAAGTGAAATGGTACTGAATGCTTTTTCTAGCCAATTTCAATGTTTTACTCCTTTTGCTGTGCAAATGCAAGAAAAGCCACAACACCTTGCCTGTAATTTTAGTTACTCAGATTGACTGGTACTTTCTGGATGCTACCACAGAAATGAAAGAGTTTGCAGACAGTGGTTGTTGGTTTTCAGGGAGATAGAGCAGATAAGCTGGTACTTCATATCGATTCCCTTTGTGTTTAGGGAGAGCTTTCATAGATCATTTGTTATCTGTTCTGATGCTTGCGTCTCTGGAATCAAAAGGATGGCCATATCCAAAATAAAGCTTTAAGCTGCTGAGTTTTATGCTTGGTAAAAACTTCTGTGATGCTATTGATTTCTTACTCAAATATTCAGGAATGCATTGATATGTTCTACTAAGTGAATGTTTGTTGGATTCATTTTCAGATGCAGGTAACATTACTTGGTACAACGTATTTTCCATACTTCCTGTTTACAACATTTATTGCATATTGTTATTAGATACTATGGCATCTTTTCCTCTATATCCTGCTAATACAAAAACTATTTTAATATTGTTTTTTGGGGGGGAGGTTAGGGAAATAGCTACATGGCCAATCCTGGGCAATCAAGGAGTAATAACAATAGAGGAATCAAGGTTGTTCCTAAATCTGAATTGTCTTCAGAAACCACCAAATGGATGCTACGTTTAGGTTGTTTGCTGGCTTTGTTCAGTCTGGAAGTTTTCAAAAGAAGAACCTCTCTTTTTTTGGCTAAGCCCTATTTTGGATAAAGACACAGTGATTTTGGAACAGTGATCTACACAAGCAGATTGCAGAAGACATTTCACAGTACACTAGCATCTGCTGCAGTTCAAACCAGAAACTAATTGGATGCCTAAATACATATTAAGCCATGTATGTGAACTCTAATCCAGGCATTTTTTAAACACAATAGTTTTTTACTTTGTCAAGCATTCAGTTTCAAACCTGGATGGTCACTGTAGCATCCAAGGAAGATGGATATAAAGCATGTGCTTTGATGCTGTTTTAATTAGTAACATTTAGAGATGGAAAGGCTTATTTTTGATTGCTATATTATTTTTTATTGGTTACCTATATTATACAGGCACAGCAATCCTAGGGAGACAAAGGAGACACCAAACTTCCTCATCCATCATTTTTAGAATTAGCTCAAATGTTGCAGACAGGATTTAGTGCATCATTTATTAACCAAGGATGCTTATTAGTCTGTCCACAGAAAGTTATTTTAAAGGAAACAAAAATATTAAGACTGTCAAACCAAGCTGCTAAATTTAAAGCTTCTCATTTGATTATCAACACCAGAAAGGATTTAATTTTAAAATTAAAAAAAAGGCACATCCAACTCCCTCAGTTTTTGAAATATTAAGGAATAAAGAAAGAGGAAAGGACACTTACGGGACTGTTGCAAAAGGAATGATTTCACTTAGGAGGGCATTATAAATGCTATTGTAATGAGGAATTATAAAAGTATTCTCAAAATAATATGATCTTGATTATTTACCTACCAGGCATATATCAGTTATCTCTTGGTGTGCAGAGCCAGTGTTTATCTGACTAAAATTATTTAAAAATAATAGAAGTATCTCTGGTATAAGGGCCAACCCTTTTTAAAAAAAATGATTTTAATTAGTAAGACTGTATTCCAGGTCAATCATGAACACTGGTGCACTGAATGAGACCTGAGTCTCTGTCTTGCAACGCATCCAGTAACCATAAGGAAGAAGCAGGTTGGGAGTTTCAGAGTTTCAGTTGGCATTACCAGAATCAGATTTGAGAACTATAATTCCTCTTTCGTTTCCTCCCAGGGCACAAAGGAGAGAGAGATTTTGGCTCTTGCCCCTACTCTTTACTCTTTAAATTTCAACAAAGCAGAATTAAGCTTCATAGCAAAGTTATTTGCAAGAAGCGTGGTTCAGAAACAAAGGAACATAGTCCAGTGGTACTGTAATAAAAAAAAATAAAATAGCAACTTTGTTCATTAAAACTCTGCATGTCAGAAACCCAAGACAGAATGTAACATGCATTGTTATAATTAAGGTTTTATCCCTCTTTGATGGAAGCTAGAAAAAAGGATACTCACAGAAGGCTGCATGCTTTGCGGATGTTCATCTATCCATCTGTTGGGATGAACAACTGCTTCCAAGGAAACCTTGCCAGAGGATCCTTTCTTTAAATCCTTTGGATCTGGAGGACCAGAGATTTCTGCTTACAAAGCATGCTCCCGTTTCCATTCTGCCATGTCTCTTCCCAGAGTGTCCCAAATTCCCACTGTGACTGCCATTATTATCTGTAGTGGCCATTTGACTGATGGATGGACTCAGTTTGATTTATACCTCACCTTTTTACTCTGGTGCACACTAAATTAAGAGAAAACCTGGGCAGTTGCATTTTGTAGCCCCTTGGGTGGATACATTTTTATAATGACCTTAACTGGTTGTTAAGGAATAGCGAAATGTTGTGTGTGACATTATATATGGAAGATTAAGAACATTACTAATATTCATGGCCATTTTCAGTATGGATAATCCATGCTACATCAGATGAATGAATTTAGATAACATCTTACAGACATAAGGAATAAAGAGTTTTGATCCTGGACTTGCATGTGTAAGCTATGTGATCCATATTGAATAATGAAAACTAATTTTTTGCCACATGCTGTTTAATTTCCACGGGCCCAAGTTACAGTGCTTAGTGTCTCTCAGGTAATAGGACTCCCCTGAAGAAAGCAAAAAAAAAAAAAATTAAAACAAAACCAAAGCACAAAAAGTTAACAGCATGAATATAATCAATAACATTAAATACTAAAGTAATGTAACAATTCAGTCTGTTAAAATTCCTGAACATTGAGAGAGTGGTGCCAAAGCAAGCACAGCTCTGGAGAGATTGCCTTTCATAGCCTTGGACAGTGCTGAAGAACGTCCTCTCCTAAATGCCAGAAAGATCTGACAAACAGAGCATCCTCTCCAGCTACTCTTTACAATAGGTCATAAATACACCTGGGCTTGTACAAAATAAAATAAGCAGCAGGAATATAAATTAGATCTCCATGCCAAGAGCTTGCAGTTGTATATTTTGCCATTTCAGGAGATAGAAGAAAGGAGGGGTTAGGAATAAAAACACAGCCCTATACTCATTGTGTTAGAACAAGGGATGTGGGTAGAGTTCTTGGTATTATGTCACTAAAGATCAGTTAGTGATTTTCCCTGCATTATCAGAAAAAAAAAACCCACAGAAGATGAACCTTCTGAGTAGGCTTGCATTCTCTTGATAAAGCAATGGAGCCAAGATGGCGCAGTGGTTAGAGTGCAGTACTGCAAGCTACTTCTGAAAACTGGCTGCCTGCAGTTTGGCAGGTTGAATCTCAACAGGCTCAAGGTTGACTCAGCCTTCCATCCTTCCGAGGTGGGTAAAATGAGGACCCAGATTGTTGGGGGCCATATGCTGACTCTGTAGACCATTTAGAGAGGGCTGTAAAAGCACTGTGAAGCGGTATATAAGTCTAAGTGCTATTGCTATTGCTAAAACAGCAATTCTTTTGAGGTAATCAGTGGTTATCCAAGTGCCATGACTTGGGCTTAGTTCTATGATGTATTGGGCAGGCTGATCAGTCCATGATTCAGAAATCTAGCAAGTGATCATCTTAGTACTAATCACTGATGCACACAGTTTATTTCAGGCCTGTTGTTACAAAGACATCATTGAGAGGAAGATGGCTGTCAATTTGAAGGCATGCTGTCATCGGAGAGGCTTGCAAAACTCAATTGAAAAAAAAACCCCAAAACTAATCACTATTACCTTTGATTCATAGAAGGCCTGTGAAGTATATTTATTGGGACAAGAGGATTTTCTCCCTCTTTGTAAAATAATATATATACGATGAGTTGGGAAGGAGAGAGGCTGATCCTCAGCAATATTAAATACAGTCAGTACCTATTGATTTAAATGCAACTGGCACCCAACTAAATATATTTAGGATCTGATTCTTGGTGTGTGTACAAGAGTTTGCAAACTCTTGGGTTCAGTGGAGCATGTATATTGAATAATGTGTAATTCAATAGATGAATAGAAAATTTAATTTGACCCTCACTTGCATCCCTCCTCATTATTTGATCACAGCAGAGGCAAGTGATGTCTTGAATGTTTGAACAAGTAATCATAGACATAATTCTGCAGAAAGAACTTTCAAGTAAAGTTAGGACACAAATATTTTTCTGCATTGTTCCTTCTCCCATTGTAGTCACTGGAGGTCAGGATGTCATTGCTGTAGTTGCCTCTACACATGGGGGTTTGGTACATTAAATTCAGGTTCCCTCATAAGTAGAACGTGCAGTGAATCTCTATCCAGAATTGCTCCTAAAATATGTATGGTGGGAGATAGGAACAGCTGAAGATCTGTGCTCTGCTTTATCTTTGACATTGCAGAATGGATAATGACACCCATTTTCAAATGTTAACCACTGAATGAGAACTATAGCTATCAATTCTAGACCACCAGGTATAATGATCTCAGATTGGACACATTTGACTGAGACCTTAAGAGACTTTCTTTCAAATCAGAGGCTAAGCTAAATCAGCTAACAGTCTGCCTTGATATAAGATAGTGTCTTTTGTTTCATTTGTTCCGATAAGAGATCTGATGTCTTCATCAGACATAAACCTATATGAATTTGGTCCAATTCATCGCAGAATATAGATTTAACTACAACCAGGAAAATAATGAAGGACCCCAGCCACCCCAACAACAGACTGTTCATCATGATGCAGTCAGGAAAGCGCCTCTGCTCCCTGAAAGCCAACACAGAGAGACTAAGGATGAACTACTTCCCACAGGCAACACGGACCCTAAACCAAACCACAACAAACCCAGAACTATAAAGTATTCCTAATCTACCTCTCTCAACCACTCCCTAATTTATTCTCCCTCCCTGTCTATACTATTCCCTTGCCCTACTACCTATGGTCGCAAGTGGTTGCATAAACATTTCACTGCATTTTGTACTATGTATGTCTGTGCATGTGATGAATAAAATTTGATTTGATTTGAAAAAAAAAATGATTTGATTTGAAATGCCCTCTTGCACATTAATAACATCATTAGATTATAGGATCGCTAATAAAACAGTCCCAGTCATACTCAAGGAGGAGACCATAAGAGCTTCAGAAATATGTACACAAACAGACACACAGAACATACAAGCATTCAAGAAACCCAAAGCAAGTCAATAGAGATTGGACTCACAAAAATGCTGCCTGCCTCAGTTCAGGAGGATGGAGAGAGCGAGAAGGAATGAGCAAGGAAATGAAGAAGTGAACACCATATCCAAGATTAAGGCATGACTATAACCCCCAGGTGGGAGTTCTCTTTGACCAGATTTATTTGCCTGGTCTAGAGATAAATGTTGGTGGTTCATTGATTCATTCAGTTATATTGAGGAACTATATATGCACACTCAGAGAGAGGGAAAGGGAGAAATTGCCATGCCACACATTTGGTCTACAAAGATTTCAGGAGCAACATAAAACTCTCAGGATCTTTGAGCCTATAAGGAAGAGATTATGAAGCACAGCATCCTGAGGTAGCTCTCATAAACCATACGTTGCTCCAATCCAAAACTGCTTCTTCCAAAAAGAAAAGTACCGGTAGCTAACAGCACATGGATGGCAGACCTCAGTCTTCCTCTAGAGTTCCTCCATAGAGACTAGTTAGGCAAGAAAAGACCATTAACAGCACATTCCTTTCCTAACAAGGGTATGTAATATTGGATCAGGAAATGTTTTGCTCAGATTAGGTAACTGAAGGAAAACATAAAGGCAAAAGAAATGTCAAACTCTCTGAATCCACAGCAGTTTTAAAGCAAATCTCTTAGGATTTATATGCCTGCAGATTTAACAAGCTACAAGGGGTTTTTTTTTCGTTTTTTTCTTTTTCACCTACTCAAGTGTTACTACCAAGTACCAATTCATTCATTCTATCTGCCTCTCATCCTTCAATAGGATAGGCAAAAAGCAAAGGCAGTATAATTATGCTGATATCACAGATTTGCTAAATTGCAACAGAAACTACAAAGGTTGGTGGTAAACCTGTATTGGGATTCACATGCTGTTGTATAGTACTTGGGTATATTGTGTGTAAATGGTTGGAGGTCCATCTGGAACTAAGGAGGAGACATTGAAATTAACTAGACCTCTTGGAAACTTTGGTTAAAAAGGTGAAATTGGTTTACTCTTCATGTTCCTATAACACTTGTAATAAAAGAAGGTGATGGCAAGCTGTCTCACATGGAAACACATGGGTTCCTTGAAATAATTTTTATTAAACCAGCCTTCCAACAAGGCAGATGGAAAAATATTGTTTTTCTGATCTCTCCAGAATGCAGATAATCCTCACTTAACAACCACAGCTGGGACCAACAATTCCATTGTGACTAAGCATCACATGATTGTAACGGGCTTACAACCTGATATCCACCATAGTTGCTTAGCAAGACACCTAATTAGATTAGGGAGATAATCTTGGTTACTCACCCTTTGCACATTAACCATTTGGACAAACTAGCCAGGTCTTATACTAACTGCTCTATCAGGACCCCTCAAATCCAGGAGAACCTGCTCCTGCCGTGGGAAGGTGATTGTTGTGTGGTGAAATAAAAGAGGACTTAGACCAGTAACTTACACTCAAATTGCTTTATTGTGGTTCTGATCATCTAACAGCATGCTGCAGGCAGGCAGCTCCCTTTTATAGAGAGCTGTCAGCCTGCAGCCAATCAGTTCAAAGTATTTTCCTGCTGTGGGAATGTATTACATATTTGATTCCTTCTGCACATGGGCAAACACAGCACCCCTCCCTGCCTGGCTGACACCAACAAACCATGTGGTCTATTTGGCATGTATAGTTGTCCAGATAGGGTGGTTGACGACGCTCCCTCTCTGATCTGCACATGCCCAGCCTTATTTCTGCTGCGCTTTTGGTGGAGTCAGTCGCCTCTGGAGCTCTCTCCATTCCTTGTCTTCCCTGCAGCTGTTGGGCCTCTGCAGTAGGTGCAACCCCAGGTCTTTGAGCAATGGTAGGAACATTGCTGCTTCTTTTTTTACTTCTGTGGAGGAGTTTTCCAGTGGCTCCATTTTCTTCAGAGGTGATTGTTGCAAAGAGATCAGTTTGGTCTCTTTGTTCCCCCTGGCTCTCTCTGCCAGCCCCTAGTCTGCTTTGAAGTTGGTCTATATGTCTTCTCCATTCCCTGCCATCTTCCAGGGAGCCAACATATGACCTGGGCCTCATAATTTTAATAATTTTCCCTGGGACCCACAGGGGTTTGCCTGCATAGTTCTTTGCATACACTGCCTCCCCCTCTATATGTCCTGGGATTGGCTTCATTGGGTCACTACTGGTGTTCTTCTTGCTCTGGGTGTAGTCTGTCTGTTCTTAGCTTGAAGCCCATTAATAGTTTAGCTGGGATATGGTCTGTTGTTGTCACTGGGATGGTATGTTAAGCTAGGAGGAACCGGTTTATTTTGTCTTGTAAATCTCCTGGTCCCATTTTTTCGAGGGCTACTTTAATGGTTCTCACCGCTCCTTCTGACATTCTATTCCCAGCGGGGTGAAATGGAGCTGAGAGGGCATGTCTTATTCCTTAGCTTTCCAGGTATTCCTTCAAAATGGGTTGCAGTGAGTTGCAGTCCAAATCAATTCAAAATATTTTCCCACAGTGGAAATGCATTACATATTTGATTACTTCTGTGCATGTGCAAACACAGCAGTGATCCTATTCAAAGAAAAAGCTGGAATTAGAGTCAAGACAGATTAAGCAGATCAGCAAGAAACAGCTATTTTGCCTTGCAAGGATTTAATCTGAGCTTGTTTCAACCCACCCAGACTTGAGGCAGCAAGCCAGGTCTTTTCTAGCATCCCGATTTGGCCCAAAGTAGCAAAGTACAGTTGGGTATCATTAGTGAATTGATACTCGGAGATAACTTTCATCAGGGGCATCACACAGATGTTACATAGCATAGAGAGACAAAAGCAAGACTTGCCGATCCTGCACTGAAGGAACCATGGGTGTAACATTTCTTCCTTCACACACTCCAACTGGAACCACCCACTTAGTGATAATATAGTGCCTCAAAGCCCCAAACTTTGCAGGTATTCAGTAGGATACCTGGTCAATGATTTCAAATTTCAACTGAGATTTCTAATAGGAGCAATCATCCATCCAGTCCCTGTCAAAAAATAATTGAACAGTCTTCAATGTTGTTTCCATCCCATGCCCACACCTAAATCCTGACTGCAGCAGATCTAGAAAATCTATTCTCTCTATGATCTTCTGCAGCTAGAATTCAACCACCTTCTTCAAAACCTCCCCTGAAAAAGAAAGACTGGAGATTGGCCAATAATTGTCTAAGGAGCCAGACTAAGAGAAGGCCTCTTCAGGAAAAGGCATACCCCAAATTTATTTAGGAGAATGGACACCAGCTCCACTCCACCCTGAAGCATTAACCACTTCAAATCTAGTCATACATGTCCGGCTTAGCTATGTCAATATGTCAGATGTGACATGGATGAAATGCACAACTGGTGAAGCTGATATTGCAGAAGGCCTTATTCACAATCTCAGTTTCCCCAAACTTCAAAGATCCCAGATAATATTTCAAAACATTACCCTGGTCCTCTCTAGTGGAAATCTCCAAGTAGAGACAAATTCAGAACAAACGCAAGTGATTTTTGTCTCCAAGCATGTCACAGCAACCTGCAGGAGGAGCTTCATTTCCACTTTCCCAGAAGAGGAAGTAAGTACCCTGAACAGAGTTGCTGGATGTGATTCTGTAGGAGCAATAAGAGTGGAGATGTGAGAACATTTTGCCACTGTTATCTCTAACATATACTTCTGAACATGGATACATAGCTACGATCAGTCACATTTATTCTTTGTTTTTTCCCACTCTATCATTCACCTCACACATTTATTGGTGATATGATGAGGGGTGATATGAGGGCAGTGTTCCAATATCTAAGGGGCTGTAACAAAGAAGAAGGGGTCAACCTATTTTCAAAAAGCACCTGAAGACAGGACAAGAAGCAATAGATGGAAACTAATCAAGGAGAGATTCAACCTAGAACTAAGGAGAAATTTCCTTGACAGTGAGAACAATCAACCAATGAAATGGATTACTTTCAGAACTTTTGTGTGTCTGCTCTAAAACTGGAGGTCTTAAAGAAGAGATTGGACGACCATTTGTCTGAAATGGTTCAGGGTTTCCTGCTTGAACAGAGGGTTGGCTTAGAAGTCCTTCAAGGTCCCTTCCAACTCTGTTATTCTGTTATCTTCTGCAGCACCTCAATAACTGAACTGGCTGAGATCTACAAGGGAAAAAAGGCAGCTTGGGGATAATCTTCCTATTGTCATTGTTGTCTCCACTTTCCAGCGGTTTTTGCAAGATTGAAATCCTGAATCTCCTCATGTTACTTAGAATAGATACCTTAGTCAGACCAATATCCAGTGGAGAAAATTGGAAGATATACTGTATATTTATATAACTTTCACATATACACACACACATACATAAACACACATGTCTATCTGTACAGGTTCATTTATATATAAGGGCATAGATAAAACAACAGTATGGCTACAAATGCAGAATTTAGGGGAATTTGTGATCTGTCTAGGAGTGACTGCTCTAACTACTTAAGAATAGGCATTTTAGCTTCCGTTGGTCTACCTGTAACAATTTTAAGCAGTTGGGATTGTTTCTTAGCATTGATGTGCATGGGCAAAGGATAAATTATATTTAATGGCTAGTAGAACATAAGCCATTTTCTTCCTCTTCATCCAGTAATTTCTCTTCTCCAAGACTTTGTACTGCTCGTCACAGCAAGGAATGAGCCCACAAAGATTGGAGGCTAAAATTAACTCTGGAGTTAAATACTCCAAATCCTGCTTAGGGCCATTTTAAGCAATGCCACAAATTAAGACGTCTTCCATAGCTAAGCATAGCTAAGCCTAGGGCAACGTGCAAGCTGTCACAGCTTCAGAGGTTAAATCCCCAAGGCCAAAAGCTTTCATCCTTTGAAATGACTGGAAACAGTGTCAGAAAATTTCCACGTGTCCTAGCATCAAGTGGTATGCCATGTCATGCTGCAATGGAAGTCAGAGGAGGCAGCACAACAGCCACTAATGGAGTGTTTCTGAAAAAGTCTTGGTTAGGTGAAGTAAGGGCAGCCTTAAATGACACCTTCTAAGATAGGCTAAGATACTTAATCTCTAAAAAAGGCCGAGTCAAGGTATTTTCATCAGATATCATCGTCAGTTAATGAGACGAGTTTGGACATTCTGGCAACCTTTGATCCCACTAGTTCTCCAATCCTCACTTTGAATTACCAAACAATGGAGCAGCCATATCTTCCTCAGGTACATATTTTAATTTCCATATAAATAAGGCCATTATGAGGATTCTTGTTTAATGCATAAGATGCCAAGTAGGTTAGAAAATAATGTCTGTTTTTTATGTTGTATTTTCTACCCAGGATAGGGTATGTTTCTGTGATCACATTTTATAAATTGTCTATTTGCTGGGGGGGGGGGGGGGGGGATATACTTTGTCTTATTGTTTTTATGATGATGTGACTTTTCTTATGTTGTTAGTGGAGGCAATTTATAAACAATTGTTAACAAATAAATACATTCCACTCCTTGTCATCATGAATAGAATATGGTTTGGGACTACGTACTCTTTGAGATGCAAGAACAGGAACAGCCAGTAGATGGAAGCAGAGAGCTAAGAGTTTTCTATATCTTTATCCTGCCATCTAGGGGTCATTTGGACTTTTGCAATCTTGATACAATACAATACACTGGATATCTCCAGTGTATTGTATTGTTCTCACAACAGAAAGGAAGTGGATTTAACTATAAAAGGAAGGACTGTTTAGCAGATTATTATGTTTGAAGTACACAATAAAATAAGGTTGTGAATGTATGTGTGCATGCGTGTACATTTGTATACAGTATGTGTGCAGTCATATGAACAAGTATTTGCCTTGTCCATATGATTTCTAAGGTTTTTCTGCCCTTTTTGGATTGAAACCAGATGAGTGCTAACTCCCATTTTGTAGTTCACTAAAAGTTGTTGAATATGTATGGTTTATTCTGCAATTATTTTATGATGAATGAGAAAGGTCCATACTAGGGTAGTCAGGACTTTCTCATTATTCAATAGGACTTCAAAGCAGAAAGCGGCAACTGAAACATATACTGGGCACTGTCAGGGACCTAATACATTCCACTAGAATCGATTCATTTGCACAGAGAAATATTGAAGAGAAATACATACCAGGTTGCAGGAAACAAAATGATATTTCAAAAATAGATTTAATGGAAGAATTGTTTTTCAAGAGGAAGCTCATTCATAAACCATTTAATCAGGTCCATGTGGCTTTGGTTCTTGAAAGTAATTTTACAATAAAAAAAAGTTATCTATGGGAATCTGCTAAATAGGACATTTGACTTATGAACTTTAAAGTTACTAAATATTTCTTATGGAATGATACTAACCCAGGCCTACCATATTTGGTATGTAGAAATTCACATGATTATGTGATGACAAGAAATTATTAAAATCTCAACAATCTCTAGGTCTTTATTAATATCTCTATTGGGATATTATTATTTTTATTTATTTAATTTATATACTGCCCCCTCTCCCGCAGGACTCGGGGCGGTTCACAGCCAATAAAAACAAATATCAATACA
>JAEANM010002652.1:0-24019 GCA_017656035.1 Myanophis thanlyinensis | reverse complement strand
CACACACACACACACACACACTACCTATGAGTCTTCAAGATCTACCACAGGTCCCTTGAAGTTTCATTTTGTGTACAGGTGTATGTATGTGGCACATAATTGGATTGTGTTACTTCCCACTGCCTCTATTTAGAGAAGCCGACAGAAACCATTTAATGTCTTGAAAAGCAAAACTGAGTACAATCTACAGATCTGCCACATTGCAGTCCCTCAATTTTCAAGAGCAAAAATGGCCTATTCCTGTTTTTTAAAGTCACTGTTTGCAGAGCGCTTTGCTGTATCAAGTTGGGCCATTGAGTTCCAAAACTAGGCTCTTTGGAAGTGAACTGGAATTGTTCATTTTTTATGTTGGCAACACTTGTAAGAAGATCTGTAGCCTCAGTCTCAGACAACGTTTATTTTGTCTTTAGACAAAGTTCAATTCACTATTTCTGATTGTTAAAATTTGTGCTTTCTGCCAACTTTTTTCAGTGCAAGTATAATAGAATGTAGGGCTCTTCAACTTCAGCCAAGACATGGGAGTGCAAATCAGTTCAAGGAAATCCTCTCACCCTTAACATATTCATGGACCTTCTTTGCCCGCCCGCCCATCCCCCCACTGGGCCTGTTCCTGCTGGTGGGGAGGTCCCTTTTTCTCACTCCCTGAATGCCCTGCAATGAGACCTTATGTGGGCTGCCCAAACCAAGGGTTCTGGGGGGCTGCTTTTTGCCCCAGGCTCCTGTATCTTTGGGGCGCTCCCTTGAAAGTCATGGCTTCCATTGCAGAGTTTTACCGTTGAGCATCAGTGGAAGACGAAGAAGCTGCTGCTGCTCCTTACAGCGCCCCCTCCCTTCGATTTGACTGGTGCTCCAAGACCCATCAGGCTGAGGCAGGACAGCTGCTCCCCCTCAGTTGCCAGGCATCCTGGAATGCTTTTGCCATGGGTGACTTAAAAGGAGCACTGCTGGCAATGCTGTCCGGCTGGCCTGAGAGGATCACCCAGTGGCCTCCCTTCCCCAGGAACATTTTGACAAATTTCAGGCTCTTCCTTTTAAGCTCTTTATTGGAAAATAAGTTGTAATCACAACACCAACAGTTAAATTAGCACAATCACAGACTAATCTGTTGTTCAAAATGTATAGCTGTATAATTATATACAAAAAAATGTAAACATTAAAAAATAATTCACATGGTCCACTTTTCTGTCACAGTGCATGTTGGATTACTTAAAGTGGCAACTTTTGTCCTGCTCTTGGTGATAAAGGGAAGCCTCTGCTCTGCCTCTGATCTCCAAATTAACCTTGACAAGAACCGAGGGGAAGCCAAAAGGGCATGGCAGCAACTCCAGGCTTTTCTCTCCACCAACCAGGCCTCTGCCAGTTGTGTTGGATGGCCAGATGCATGTTTTGGCAGGATGCAGAATGGCTGTCGGGGTTGAGGGGAACCGGGACCTAGTGCAGGCAGGAATCCTGTCTAGGGAAATTGGCCTTAAAGGACGATGGACTTCTCAGGCAAAACAAGGCTGGGCTTTCTTGCTTGTGCAAGGGAAGGCCAGAATGCTGTGCCACGAGAAGGGAGGCCTTTTAAAGCAGCTGGGATTGATCTGAATGGAGAATTAACCGGTTTCTGCTCCTGCAGCATCAACAACAACGGAAAACCTTTGCAAGAGCCTCTTTGAAACGCCAACTTGCCGTTTGCTGGGACACAAAGGGGGCTGGTGGGTGTGCTGAGGCTGCTGCCTCCAGCCACCCCAAAAGGCTCGGATTCAAGCTGTATTGGTCGTGGGGTTCCCGTGTCCCTGCTTGGGAAACACCCCCCCCCCCCCAAGTGGTAATGGTTTGTATTACGGTGCCCTCCATCTGCGGTGCTGTCTGGGACAATTGCCGCTTGAGGGAGAGCTGGGAAACAGCAGCCCCAAGAGCGATCACAGAGGTCCTGGCCAAAGGCCAAGTCTTCTGACCTATTCTTGGATTGCATTTGGGGTCTTTTGAGTTTCTGCAGAAGGAAAGCAGTAGGAAGCGGGTGGGTGCTGTTTTGGCAGTGAGTGCGCATGGGGTTTTTGTCTTGAATTCAAAGACAAGAGAAGGAAATGAATTCACAAAAGGAAGGGATATGCAGCACTGGCTACATAGATCCATATGGGGAGATCCCTGAATGAGGAATGAAGAAAATACTTGAGGGCCAGCTGCTCTTCTTACGGCCTCCAGGATCTGCAGCTGGGGAGCTGGCTGGATCATGGAGGATTTTGCTCTGGCTTTGCTTCCCTATTGCCCAAACAACTTAGCCTTCTAATTGCCTTGAGGGTGGTCCTGCTTCAGCTGTGGAGGTGGGCCCTGGAGAGGACCACAGGACTAGGAAAAAGTGCAGCCCTTTTCACACCTTTTGGCAGGTGTGCCGTGGGCGAGGGCTGGGCCACATGGCTGGGGGTGTGTGTAAACCCTCCTGCCTGATGACTGGGGCAGGGTGAAACTGGGCTTCCCAAAAGCAGATGGGGTGCACTGGAGCTCTCCTTTTATTTGGGAAAGTGATAACAGCCCCACAAAAAAGTTTTAGAACTGGGACAATCCTAATGGGAGGGTGTAGGAAATTGTTCAGGATAAAGCCCCCAGCAAGAAAAAAATGCCGTTTTCACCACAGCCAAGGAAAGAATTGCCACAGAAAGCAAGGTGGCTGCTCTGGCCCATTTGCTACAAGTTTGTGCTGTGGAATGTGCCTGGCTGTCATCAGCCACTTGGTCCTTGCCGGGCGTGGAGGGGGGGGAATCCAGAGTTCCCGCACTTCCAGGGCAGTGCCGGCCCAGCCACCATCTCGGGGGGATCTGGCCCCATCCCCCTGAGCCAGAATCAGGCTGAGGTGGCTTGAGCCAAGGTCGCTATTTTGGGTTAGGCCTGGCTCTGCCACACACACACCCCTCCACTATGTATATGAGTCCATTCGGTTTTCAATGCCAGCCTGAGTTGTGAATGCTGCATGACACACTGACACAACTTTGCACAAACCACCGAACCGGTTCCCGCCTCTCCCCTTAAGCTCGGGAGGCTGAAAGGAAGGAAATATATGCGTAGGCAGCACGTGCAAACATTCAATAGCACATTAACAGTGACCAAGACGTTTCTACCACTCCGACAGAACATAATCTCCCCTGTGTTTTCCTTACGGTTAGCACAAGGATAGTCTGAAAAGGGTTTCTTTACAGTTAGGAAAAAAATACACTACTGAACAGACATTTATTTCACGTGTACAATCGAGAGAAACATTTAAATATTTGATTATTCTGCTTCTGGGTCTGCATGGTTTCTTCCTAAAATGCTGAAACACAAGTTTTGTGGGCTGCTAATGTCGCAGTGTTCTCTCTAAGGAAAATACTGTATTGCTTCAATTCTACCCTGTTTTAGAAACTTCTTCAATCTTGCATTGCTTTTGAACTGACAAGGCTGACTTGATCACCTTATAGAATCAAATCTGGTGTGTTTTAAGGCTGAAATATCATGGCCATTTAACAGTCTCTCTGAAAATTTAGTGTATTGGTTATTTACTATTTCTGTTTGATTTCTGCCTTTCCCACTCTGAGGCAGCTAAAATACATATCCCACTTTCATATTTTTTTTTTTTTTGCACTTGGAAAAGTCTTAGTATATTTAGATCTTTTAAAGAACACTGGGATACCTGTCTGCAGAAGGATCCTGAGACCACGTTCCCCTATTGCAGCTGAAATTATTTAAAATAATTTCTTTTTCCTATAAAAACTGTTTCCATTCTCTTTGTTTTATATTAACTCAGTCCCCTCAAACCCAAAACCCATGTTTTGTTGCCTTCAGTATTTCTGGTCCCTTATGGGGGAATTATATTATGAATAGTTTTGCTTTTGAAACTTAAGGCTCTCACTATCCCTATGAAATGGTTACTTGAGTTGCAAAGGAAAGAGGGAATCTTCTCAATGTTATGCTTATTATGCCAACATGGATCTTTGTTTCAGAGGAAAGCACAGGTAGCCTCAACATGAAATACGGCTATTTTAAAAGGGTGGCAGGAATAACATTTTGGTCTCATTCATGTTGGAAAAGAGCATGCCAAATGTCAGTAATCTTCACCAATATCTGGGGGTCACCCAGCATCTGGAATCAAATCTCCACTTTTGTCTTTGGGTATCCTCCCAACTTTCCCTCCCCTTTCTGATTTCTCAAGAACGATGGTTCTTCAAAGAAGAAGAGATCATAGGAGCCACAAAATCTTGAGATGGCACCCAAGTTGGCCAAATGCTACAGTTCTTGCTGTCTAAACAAGGGTTTAGCTTTTTAAGCACACAATTTAAGCAACAAAGTGTCCTGGAATACCAGAAACACGTGTGCAGCATATATACACATTTATTGTCCCAAGTATAGCACTTACTTACACCCAACTGTACATCAGAGAAGATAACACAGCAATTCTTTCTGGTATTTTAATTTGGCACATTCCTTTCTGACTTAGTCCTAAGTTGCTTCTAGGAGGAAAGAAAATGGAAAAGGAGCGAACGAGAAGGCAGAGACTTCAAGGAATGGCTGGGAAAATTATTTTTTTAGTTACCTTAGAAGTACTTGAAGTGCCAGCTGGCCAGGAGAGATGGACACTCTGTCTGGCTGGTCCCTTGGGTATTCATGACACCTACAAACAAGGAACAGGGCTTTGATCACGCAGTGGTGGTTGCCATCCTGTTTTGGGGGCACCCACACCCCTCCAGCACCCCTGTATCTTGCCAGGGTTTTTTGTGCGCTTGCAGCCAAGTGTCACATGCGACTAGTCAGGGAAATGGGAGTTACAGCTTTTCTAGAGATTCCTGCTTAGAGGGAACACTGTTGCCCTTCTCTTTCTTTTTAATATAAAAATATCCTTGGACAGATAAGACAAGAACCACTGTACAGAATTCACTGCACCATTAGCTAAGAGTAAGTTTAACCCAGCACATAACTCGCCACATGTAAAAAAAAAAAAAAAAAGGAAAGTACTTTTGAATACACTTGCAACCAATCTGTTGACTATACTTGCACCTTGTGGTATGTCAGCCCAATTTTCTGGGTCTGGTTTCGGTTTGCTCTGAAACCCCATTTGGGGGAGGGGTCACCTGCCCTTTCAGTACGCTGGCACCTGGTAACCTTTGGGGCTGGTGTTCAGGGTCTCGGAGAATGGTGGACTCTGATAAGTTTCTGTGCTTTCGATGCCACCGCTAGTGGGAGGGTGTCCCGTGTATCCTGCCATGGGATCGGGGCCAAACTGATCCGTGGCAAAGAGAGACATGTCAGTTCCCATCCGATATCTCTGGAGGGCTTTTATAGTCAGGGCAACCTGTAACAGCAAAGAAAAGTTTCTTAGGACTTAGGTTAAGTCTTAGGCCCAGGACTCTTCAATATCTTCCTAAAGGGTTTAGATGAGAGAGCCAAATGGCCTGGTAACTTAAGGTGGCTCCAAAATCACATGCAAAATGGGCTTTGAAAGCAGAAATCAAGGCACCAGTACAGCCCAGGGGAGGCCTGGGTAACATATTGTTGTTATGGTCCATTTAGTCCATTTAGAATAAAAGGGGAACTCATCAAATTTGCAACTGACACTAAGCTGGCAGGAACAGCCAACACCGCAGAAGACAAGCTCAGGATCCAAAAAGATCTTGACAGACTTGAATAATGGGCCCCACCCAACTACATCAAATCAAATCAAATCAAATCAAATTTTATTCATCACATGCACAGACATACATAGTATGAAATGCAGTGAAACATGACATTTAATGTGGAGAAAAACAAGGTTTTACACCTGGGCAGGAAAACCAAAGGTACAAGTACCAATTAGGCAAAACATGACTCAAAACCAGTAACTGTGAGAGGGACCTTGGAGTCCTAGTTAAACATGAGCCAGCTGTATGTGGCAGTAGCTAAAAAAGCTACTAGACTTGTTTGCTTAATAGCCAAAGTTCTCTTATATTCCTTCCCTCTGACTTCTCAGAGATCCACCTTCCTTAAAAGGAAGTATTGCTATCCTAGCTGAAGAAAATAGCTTTTTATCACAGGACATCACAGAGGGTCCAAAAGCATTCTGGGAAGAAGACAGTGGATGTTCATGGCTTACTAGAGATCATCATCATCATCATCATCATCTTTAAAAGTGTTTTAAAGCACAAAAGATTCCTTCAGAAGGCCAAGGCCAAGGCCAAGGCAAGTGTTATGATGGGGGCTAAGGAGCTACAGAAAACCTTTCCAATTTCAGATGGACCTGGCCCGGATTTATGGTCTTCTATTTGTAAAATCCTTGATTGCTAAGTTTGAGGATCTTGTCCTCCTTCCGTCACTGATGGCCAGATAAAAGAATATTGCTAATGAGAGCAAAGGACACCATCTTAAGGAACAGCTTTCACAAATGTACGGGTGTATTTCTGTGGTGCTCTACCCTGCAAAGTCTCATCCCATACAATGACTTGGTGAATGAAACTTTTTCTCTTTGACCTACAGAAATAGCACTCACTATCTTAAGATCCCTACTTAAATCCCCTCTATTCTTTTTTTCTTTATGTCCTGTATTGTATGGGCAAAACTAAAAGATTTCTAATAAGGACCTGAAGTATTACAGCAGAACATTATTTAAAAATCAAACATCTCTTTTCTTTCTGATACTCTTGTACTTTCCAAACATACAAGCAATCTCCTATTTTAAACGTGTTAAAGCTTTTGTTCTTATTTCTTTCAGCTGTATCTTACTGAGCATCTCGAGAATGCTTTGACTGAAAAGGAGGCCCTTCTTTTGCCTGCCCTTATGTATACTGTATATTCCAATTGCTAAAACGACTGTGCTTCAAGTGGCATTAGGGAGGGGGCAGCCACTTCTTTGGTGCCTTTGCAAAAAGTTTTTGGCATAATATAGAGCTGCTCAGAGTCTGTTGGAATGGGCAGCTGTAAACAAATTTAAAGAATAATTGTATATTCTTATCATTAGCTGCTAGAGAAAATACTACAGATTTTTTTTAAAAGTTCATTATCTTCTCAATGTCCCCAAATTTAAAACAAAAGTTCCAAAGAATTCAAAATTCTTTGCTTGTTAATGTCAACACCTATAGAGTGGCAAGAATGTTTTAAAAAGGCAATTGAGGAGGCTTAGATATTAGGGCAAAGTTTCACCTCCAGCAAAGAATTTGACCAGAGATGCAGCATCTGTATTAATTTTCTATTCATAGTCACTGCGTTTTGTTGTGAGTTGAGAAAAAAAGCTAAAGAATCAATCTAGGCTACTCTCAATTTCATTTTTGTGAGAGCTGAATTCCTTTCTTTCTCTTTGGTTGAATAAATGTACACTGGAAACTGTATCTGATGAGGAAAGATTGCCAGAGAGGACAATGTGACCATCTTCAGGTATTAGACGAAAGACAATCAAGATACCTGAATACAGATTACTGGGTTTGAGCTACAATAAAGTCATCTGAATGTTGAAAAAAAAATCCTAATATTAAGAACAGGTTGAAAAGTGTCGATCACCAAAGGGGGGGGGTGACCTTCCTCTGCCTGGGGTTCTTCCAGGGGCAGCTGGAAGTTCATCGCTTTGAGATGCTTTGATTGGGACCCCTCAACTCTCTAAGAAGTGAGCTGGTGAGAGGGAGGGACCGACCCAAAGCCACCCAGCCAGTTTCCATACCTAAGGAAGGATTAAAACAAACCTTTCTACTCTACTTGAGCTTTGTTTCATTTACTAAAGAAATGCAAACTAGATTTTTCCCCATTTGTAGAGAGAAAAACATGTATTAACACTTTCCCTTTTTTACAGTTTTCCCATTGACTTCCTGGGACTGCTTTTAACCTCTTCTGGTGCAGGTTACCCAAAAGACACAGGAGATCCTGAATTCAGCATCAGCTTCTCAAGACATAATGCCAGAAAGGATCTCACAATTTAGCTGATTTTAACAGAGGTTTTTTATTGTGTGTTTTTTCACAAAACTATTATCAAGTAAACTCTTAACTAGGAATTAGTTGACTGCCTTGGGAAAAAATTACTCTTATGATTATAAGCATGAGGCAACTGTCAAATTTTTATCTATATCTTGAGGAACTTATTCGAAGGCCCACCAGATTGTGTTCACCAGGATTCAAATACCCCACAAAGTCCCCAAAATAGTAAACAGGTTTGTGCAATCAGAGCACACACACACACACATTTTTCTATACATCATATGGCACAAGTATGTATACCATTTTGACTTTTTGACACCCATGCACCAATACACATACAGATGCCTTTCTTGTCAGGGATCATACAGCATTTTAAAACATTAACACTTAAGGCACAGCCCATAAATAATTCTGACAATTTCCTTGCTACTGGATTTCTTTATTAACAATGTTCCCCTTTATTTGAGAGCCATGCCCTGCAAGGCTACCGGCTCTGGGCAGGGAGAGCACAGGACTTGTTTTTCTTACCCAGGAGATGATGGAGAAGAAGGAGAAGGCAATGGCTGCTCGGGCAGCATCTCCTCCTTGGGATGCCCCTTTGCTGGCAGGTGTCCACTGCCACTGGTTGGCCAGAAAGCAGAATGCCACAAACCAGAGGAAGGACCAGAAGCCTGCCAAACAGAAAAAACAGTCAGCACCCTGTGGGTGGGATAGATTTCAAGGTAGACCAAGGAACTCGTGGAGGTGGTGGCAGAACCACTCACAGCAACCGGGGACACAACCAGGATCACAGCAAAAAGCCCACGGAAGGAGGGTCAAGCTAGACGCCCGGCTTGTGCAAGCAGTCAGCCAGTGTAAGAGGCCCAGCCCATGGCAACTTCTGCTCTGCAAGGAGGCAGCGCTCCGGTCAGGTGTCCATACCCACCAAGGGGGCCTTTTTCACCACCCCCAGCTGCCCCCTGGGTTATTTTTAATAATATTATAATGTTTTATTTAGAAGTTCTACTCCAGGCAGCCCTCAACGTACATCATTTCATTTAGGGACCATTTAAACTTATAATGGCACTGAAAAAAGTGACTTATCACTGTTTTTCACTCGTATGATCATTGCAGCATCCCCACGGTCACATGATCAAAATTCAGACACTTGGCAACTGGCATGTATTTATGACAGCTGCTGAGTCACGGGGTCACGGGGTCAGCTTTTGCAACCTTCTGACAAGCAAAGTGGCTGGGATGGGGGGAAACCTTTTTGTATCTTTAGAGTAAGGGAAACGCAGAGCTCACCTGACTTTACTGCACTCAACATCTCTTATTTAATGGAGTCGAGGGTCTTTCTTTTCTAAGGGATCAGCTTGGGGCAGGTCTGACATTAGGCGAGCTCCAGGTTTCTTGTTCTCAAAAGAGGTTTGACAGGTTGTTTCCATTATCTTATCAAAAATAAAGGGGCCAAGTGTGTGCGGGAAAGTCCTGGCTCTCGTTGTTCTGCAGCCTCCTTGGCTTCCCACCCTTCTCTTCAATTCCAAGGCAAACTTCAAAGCGAAAGCTTCCCCACTCCATGTCATCACCCATGAATGCAGCGAGCTAGAAAACACCCCCAAGGGAAACATAAAAGCCATTCCCAAACACACAATAGTTTTATTGCCCAATCTAACTGCTTTTGCTTTTCTTTGGTTGGATTTCCATAGGAATTGAGAGCGACTAAACATCGTCCTTCACATATTTGCAGTTGTGGCACAAAGCCATTCTCACTGGATGTCAGGTTCAGGAAGTGTTAATTAACCTTTTTTAGCTAGCCAGGCTGTTATGCAAAGCCATGATATTGTTTATTTTGGCACCACATGCTATGTGGATACAAGAATGTTCAGTGAACCCAAGTCTGGGTTGACTATGTGTTGTGAACCAGTCCCTGTGTGAGTCAAGCTCCTTGCTCCATCCCAGCGGACATACCAGAAAAGCCAAGGTCCAGGAGGACAATGCGCTTCCTGTCCTTCACACTGCTGATCTGCTGGAAGTAGAGGTCCATCACCAGGAAGAAGCTGCAGGCCAGGAAGGCCAGCAGGCCTATTGCGATACCATAGTTGCAGGCGCCTTCATTGCTGTTGAAGATGCAGCGTAGCACCGGGGACTTATCTGTGTTCACATAACCCTCATTGATGATGGAGCCAAACACCACAATAGAGAACACCTGCAAAGGGGGTGGGGGGGGGGGGGAAGAGGCAGGTGAAGGAAAGAGATGAACAATGTGCAGTTGAAACTTCAGCTCTTTCCAAAAGGGTTTGTATTATATACTATGTTTCATTTCTGGTCCATCCTCAAAACAAGTTACGGTATATAAGCCAGAGAAAATATGCTAAAACATATCAAGAGAGGATCAAGAATGCCTGTATTTGTGTATCTGGAGAAGATCTCCACTCTCTGATTATTGTATAAAACATATATCACAAGGGGGAAAAGTCTGGGAAGGGGAGAGGAGAAACAAGTACAAGCTCATCTCTATTAAAACTTGACCTGATGAGAACAGTGCTCGCCTCTAGGATGGGGGCCAGCAGAGTCAGCCCAAAGCAGAGGCCATCACCCTGCCTAGAGGGTCTTCTCTAGCCTGCCTTCAGTGAGAGCTGCCATTTGGTGATGGTCAAGGGGAAAGCAAGATACTTTGTAGAAACAAGATTAGGATGGATTGTTATCTTGCCCCCTCCCCACTTTAGCCTTGCTCCATGGGGGGTGGGGAACCAAGGGAAGGGGCATCAAATCCAGTGGTTATCTCAGCCCCACAATCGAACATTACAGTCACAGAACCCAAGCCTTGCATGTGTACGCTGTGTACGTCTCATGTACCAAAGGCTTCGACATGGCCAGCATCCTTCTTCGTGGATTTTCCACCCTACCTGAGGCCCATGGCCTTTTCTATTCATCTTTCCAACCTTCCATCTTTCGCCAGATGATGCATCAGTGCATCTTCGCACACCTTCTATCCTCCAGGGAGTGAAGTTTCAAAGAGCATTTTAAAAAACCACAGATGGGTTTCTAGCAGAGGTAAAATTCATCCGGTTCACACCGGATTATTAGAAGAAATCTCCTTTTGTTTTTTCCCCACTATGCAGGGTTAATCCTATAAAGATTAACTTTACAGGGTTAATCCTGTAAATAAGGCAGTTGGTTCTAGCCTAATCTTTATTGCCTTGCTCACAGAAACTGCCTCTCCCCTTATTATGGTACATTGTAACTTTGGTGAAGTTTAATTCTGTGCTTGGGGATGTTTAATCCTGTGGTAGTAAAACAAATTGAATTTCACCACTGGTTTCTAGCATAGGTGACAGAAGCAACCAAAGCAGCCTAGAGCTTCTACAGAAAGTCCCTGGGCCACAGGACAGGAGGAACTGCGGGCTTTCTGATCAAACGAGACGGGCAGGCTTGGAAGCTGCTTGGAAAAGAGCCCTGGAAGGCTGGAAAAAGCCAGGACTTTGTGGATCTCCGGGTGGAGGAGAGCAGCTCTTCCAGCTGGAGGGCAGCAACTAGGCAACCTCAGTTCCCCACCGAAAGCCAGGCAGCATGGAAGACCATTACTCTGGGGATGAGAAACCACGAGGACTCCCAAGATGAGAGGGGGAACTTCTAAGAGAAGACAATGGAGAGACAGTTGCCCATTGTGGTCAGGGGAGACCTTGATTCCCTTTCTAAAGCCAGGAGAACTTCTCAACTCTTCCTCAGAAGAGGGAGGGCAGAAGAGGAAGGAAAGGTCCATACGTCGGAGGAAAACAGACTACGGTCAGCACAGATATCCTTGGCTGCAATTCTACGTATAAGCTACAAGTTGAAAGTAGTAATGAAAAACAAAACCGGGCAATTTTGCCTCCATCGTGCAAATCAAAACAAAGTCCGTTTCAAGCCTTCCCTGCCTTGGTGGATTTCTCTCCTCGACTTCCCTGCCTGCAAACATCCTCCGGTCAAGAGGGGCTATCAGAACCCCTGCAAAGCTGAGTCTGGCAGGATGAGAGCAGCAGCAAGGAGGCCTAATGGAAGCTGGCCTCTGTCCTGTGAAAGGGCTGCCAGGGATCTGAAATGCTGTCAAAAAGAGGAATACCTAGATAACAGGAATGCCTGGAAGAAGAAAATATAGTAAGAAGGTCAATACTGAACTTCTTACTATATGAGCGAGGCCCTCGGATCTCCTGTTCTCCACTCCAAATAGCCGTATTTAGTTTTTATTTATTGATATCCCACCAATAAACAACTCAAGTCAGTGAAGATAGCTAATATGCCTTCCTTCTCCTGTATTTCCCCACAACCACCACCCTGAGAGAGAGGGACTGGCTCAAAGTCACCCAGCCAGCTTTCCTGCCTAAGGTGGACCTAGAACTCACCGTCTCCCAGTTTTTAGCCTGGTGCCTTCACCCCTGCACCCAGCTGCTTAGCAGTGCCCCAGCAGTTTGGGTCTGCATTAAATTAGTGCAAGTTCATGCATCACTCAAGATCCTGAGATCTGCAGGTACCATTAGGTTTCAATAATCTTATAAAGCTGCAAAAGTATTTGTTTAGCATCCCTCTCAGTTCAAAGCCCAGGCAAGATTAGAAAGGGGCACATTTTAATTACAGCAGCAATGCTAATGTGCTCAATCCATTGTAAGCAGAAAATTCATCATTTAAAATTCCTAATATGGAAGTGTGCTCATAGAGAAAAACAAACTGGGTACCTGGTTTATATTAATGTTCAGATTAGATAACCAGTTAGTTGGCCTTAGACAAAGACACCTGAAGAAATGAAAGACAATTCAATATCTTCAGGGCAACTTAAGACCATGATAACAGATTCAGTGAGATTTGTGAGGAGAGATTCTCCTTTCAAGAAACCTCCACCCCGGGGCAGGGGGAGTGTGCAGCCAGTCTGAAATGCTTTCTGCATCAAGCAACAGGTTGTATCACATGACACAGAAGGTCTTCCAATGTTTAATAAGAGTAAGAGATGAATACTGTGAAATTACAACCAAAGAAATAAAGGTGGCAGCCTTAAAAACAACAGCTGGCTCAGATGAGATTTTAAAACGTGGCAGACAGGCTGTGGTGGAAAAGCTGACAACATTGCTTAATAAATGTTAGCAAAATAGTGTAGTGCCAGAGGACTGGCAAATGGTAAAATTGGTATTGGTAAAATCCACAAGAAAGGTACCAACTCAGAATGCCCTACCTGGCTGGCTGTCACCTTTCTCTCAGTGCCTGGAAAGACCTTTTGCACAATTCTCCTTAGGCAGCTGCAAAGTGCCATATACCAACATCAGAGAGAAGAACAAGCCAGATTTCGCTGTGGAAGGTCCTGCTGTGAACAAATCTTCACCTTATGAAATATCACAGAACAGTGCAATGAGTATCAACATCTGCTGGCCATCAACTTTATTAGTTTTAAGAAACCATTTGGCAGTGTCCACCGGGAATCTCTCTGGCGATGCTACATTGATATGGTGCACCAGAAGTCTTCATTACTATCTTTAAGGACTTTTTCCTACGATCAAGTTGCTGTGTTAAGACCAAAAATGGCCATATGAACTTCTTTGAAATCACTACTGGAATTAGACAAGGCTGTATTCTATCAGTGCTCCTCTTCCTTGTGGCCTTCACAATGCAAAAAACATCATGCACTGGGAAAGGCATTTATTATTCTGACCAAGACTGCCTTGGTGAACTGGATTTGGTAGATGATATTGTGCCAGTTGAGGAAGATAAGACAAAACTACAGGTGATGACCGCCTTAGATGAAAAAGCAGCCAAAATGGACCTCAGGATAAATGCCAAGAAATAGAAGATCATGTATCTGAGATCCATCGCACAGATATAGGGAATCACACTCAGATCACAGAGACTTGAGGAAGTAGGAAAGTTTACCTATTTGGGTAGTGTAATTGCACAAAAAAATTAGAGAGGGACATTAAGTACCACATTGGAAAAGCAACAGCTGTTTTCCAGAGGATGAATAAAATTTGACCCTCATCATCTATATCACTGGAACCTGATTCCGTTTGCTCACTTCCATAGTGATCCCAACAGCCGGCGAGACTTAGAAAGTATCAGGAAGTATTAACAAGAGACTCGATGTCTTCCAACAAAAATGTCTTTGATGAATCCTGAAGAGTTGCTATTTTGACCATATTACTAACAAAGAAGTGTTCCAAAAGAGTTTCTCCTGCAAACTGCACAACACTGTTGAATGCAGAAGACTCTAACTTGCAGGTCATGTTTTCCGCATGGAGAATAATCGAATCCTTAAGAAGGCAATGAGATGGACCTCTCCCATGCCAAATGACCAAGAGGACACCCTTGAATGCACGGTGAAGACTTAAAGCCTCTAAACATCTCATGGGAAGATGCTGAAGTGCTCACCCAAAGACCAAAAATGCTGGCAATCCCTTGCTGCCCAATATGCTACATAGCATGGAAGGATCTAATGCTAAAAAAATGCAACAAGTAAGAGAAAGGTCAGAAGCCAGCAATGTGAATTTCAACAGGATAAGCACAATCTTTTTGGTAGAAAGAAATCAAAGACATCAGTACAGAATATAGGGGACCATACTGGGTAGCAGTGCACATAATATGGATTTAGATTTCTTGATGGATCAAATCTGAACATGAGCCAGGGGTGTAAGACGGCTGCATAAATGGCAATGCTAGAAAGAAGTTTTGTGTCAAAATCAAGAAAAGTCTTTGTTCCTCTTTATTCTGCATTGGTTATATAAATATAGTTAGAACATGGTGTCCACTTCTGGGCACCACATTTTATGAAGAACATATTGGACAAACTGACCAACTGGAGCATGTCCTGAAAAAGTTATGAGAAATGGTTAGAGGCACTCAGTCTGTAGTAGATATAATTGGTGACTTCAAGCGTGTGAAGGGCTATCATGAAGAAAGCAGAACTGTCCAGAGGCTGTGACAAATCTGAACTTTTTAGAACATAGAATAGGGCTAGAAGGGACCTTGGAGCTCCTCTAGCCCAACCCCCTGTTCAAAGCAGGAGACCTTGTACCATTCCAGTCAAATTGTTAATCTAATTTTGAAAACCTCCAACAATGGAGCACCCACAACTTCTGAAGGCAAGCCGTTCCACTGATTGTTCTCACTATCAGGAAATTTCTCTTCTAGATTGGCTCTTTGTTTAATGACTTCTTGTCCTGCCCTCTGAAGCTTTGGAAAATAAGTCAATTCTCTCTTCTCTGTGACAGCCCCTCAAGTACAGGAAGATAGTAACCATGTCCCCAAAATCCTTCTCTTCAATAGGCTAAACATACCTAGCTCTCATAGAAGAGACTATTGATAGCCCAGGGTTAACTGTGGGGTCCTTGGTGCTCTCTGAACTTGGTGGTTTTCTTGCAGATGTTTCATTACCAAATTAAGTAACATCATCAGTGTATATCTAGCTCCCTCAATGGTTCATCATACTACTTAGCTTCCAGACCTGTTACTGTTTTGTTGCTCTTCTCTGCATTCTCTCTAGGGCCTCAGCATCTTTTTTATATGGCGGTGGCCAAAACTGGATGCAATACTCCAAGTGTGGCCTTCTCACTAGTGCAATATAGAGCAGTACCGCCACTTTTGTGATCTTGATGTTATCCCTCTGTTGATGCAGCCCAGGACTGCAATGGCTTTTCAGCAGCTGCAGCACATGGCTGGCTCATACTTAAGTGGTGATCCACTAGGACACCGAGATCCCTCCCACACATACTACTGTTGAGCCAGGTACCATCTATTCTGCATCTATACATAATGGATTTAACCTACTAGAAAATAGATTTCAAATGGATGTCAGGAAGAATCACATAAGGGTAAGAGGTGCTCAACAACGAAAGAGGGGGCCTTGGAAAGCAATACTGAACTCTTAATTACAGGTCTCCGTACAGAGGCTGGATGGCTGTTATGGATGCTATAGTGGCTTTCTACACTGAGCAGAAGGTTGAACTAGATAATCTCAAGAACCCTTCCAACCTTTACATTCTGTGGTTCTAGAAATGCACCTTAGCCAGAACCCAACTCTGGTAGCATTGTTGATGGAAGCCTGAGCCCATCCCCAATTTGTTTCTAATTCTTTGGTCACTGTTTCTTTCTTTGGTGAAATCTGCAGACTTTTCAAGACAGTACCACAGCTCTTTCGCTTAAAAACAACTATGTTTTATGACCTTTTTTCCACAACTGTTAACTGAATCATTAGTTGTTAAGTGGATCATGTGGTCTTTAAGCAAATCCAGCTTCCCCATTAACTTTGCTTATTGGAAACCAGCTTGGGAAGATTGCAAATGGTGATCCTAAGATCCTGGGATGGTTCATATATCATAAATACCTGCTGCACCCACATTTTCATCCTGTGGTAGTGGGGATGCTGTGCCAGTCATAAGAGTGAGGACTGGTTGGAAGTCACTTTTTTCAGTGCCATTGTAGCTTCAGATGATTGCTAAATGAGTGTTGCAGGCCAAGGACTGCCTGGAACAATATTATTACAGCCATTTTTACAAAGAAGAAACAAGCCAATAACCTCGTGCTGGAGCCCGTCCTCGGGGAAATCCTCCCTCCCAGGATGTTGCCTGCTTCAGCACCAGAGTCCGAAAGCTCAGAAGGCTAAACCCCCATTCCCAGATTGGATTCCAAGCTTGTTTGCTTTTGCCTTCAGAGGTTGTGGGTGCTTATTGGAGGCTTTTTAAAGAGACTGGACAGCCATTTGTCTGACATAGACTAGAAGCAACAGACTTCTAAAATCCCTTCCATTATTCTGTATTCATGTCCTTTCCTAATGAAGAGGAAGCAAATCTGATGTAAGACAAGGCCGCATTTGGAGGTAAGAAATAGCCAAGGAGCCGTCATCAAACCAGAATTGCTTCACTGAGGACCTGAATGTTGCTGTTCTCAAGCAGAGGAATTTCTGAGGGAGATTCCAACTTGTGAAACCGCTAAATTTGGCTTCCTTCATTTCTTGAGCCCAGTCAGCATCCACATCATGGAAGCTCATCCACTGCAGGTTGGATGACTCAGTTATTGTTGTATCTTGTGGCTGAGAACAGCATCTTTAAGAATCTAATAAAGTCCCCAGCAAAATCCTTGTTGACAAGGTGATAAGCTTTGTATTGAGTGTAGTACTAATGCAAAGTTTAGCAACAACAAGCAAACACTTCCATATGACACAGAGAAAGCTTGAGGCCCTGCAGAAACCATTTGTGTGAGGCGAGGCTGGGAACGCACCAAGGCTCAAGGCTGCTCAACATGTTTATTACAGGTCTGGAAAACACTCAGAGGGGCTGCTTGCCCAATTTGCACAGTCAGCTTTACAGAAGAAGGCTGGGCAGAGTGGTGCCAACCTTCATTGCGTATGGATGGCTCGGTTGATTTTAACTTGTGAGCCCAGTCACTTGCCCAGAAAAAAAAGGCAAAAACCCAGTCAAGCTGATAGAAGCATTTTGAGAGGAGCAATCTTACATATTTCCTTTCTGATAATCAGGCATTCGGGAAACGGTCAGAGCCATTTTGGGAGCTCAGCCAGTAATGAGCACAGCCCGTGGCAGCCATTTTGTGAGAGTGCCCACAAAACAGAAGATAGATTTGCTAGCAGCGAGTGCTGCTCAGAAATGGGCAATCAGTTTTAGGAGATGGGCGGGTGGGCTGCTGGCCTTATAGCCTAACAGCTGCCAAGAGGATCTTCCTGGATTTGATCAGCCTCAACTTGCAGCTGTGTCTGATTTGGCCAGTTGGGGCTGCTGGGACCCCCTAGACCAGGGGTCTCCAACCTTGGCAACTCAAAGACTTGTGAACTTCAATTCCCAGCTTTGCGGGCTGAGGAATTGTGGGAGTTGAAGTCCACAAGTCTTCGAGTTGCCAAGATTGGAGACCTTCTTCATAGGTGCAGCCTGAGCAGTGCAATAGTGTGAACAGGCTTATTGAAAGTATATATTGGTTTCTACTGACCTTCTCAAAGTACAGATAAATGAACAAGAACCTTAAAGGCTGAAAAGGTGGTCTTTAAACTATTGTTTAAATAGCTCCGAACATGTTACTGTTCTCAGAAGCCTTCGACAATGTCACTCCATTATTGTCACAGGTAATTTTATTTCCTTTCATGATATGCATTATTTCTCCCTCTCCCCTGTCCATAAACACAGTTATTTTCCAGAAGAGAATCCATACCTGAATAAGACCAAAACATTTAAATAGGCCAGGGAAAGGTCAAATGCAGTTTCTCCATCTTGGCTTAAGCGATGTGAAATTCAGCTCCCAGAATTCTCCAGCCAACAAACTGGGGAATTCTGGGAATTGAAGTCCACACATCTTAAAGCCAGTAAGCTTGAGAAATACTGGTCTAGTGATTGCATGCATTCAAATGCTACTGGTGGCTAATTTTAATCTGGTTTATCAGGTTGCTTAGACCCATCCCAATTTAGTGCATTCATGATATTGTGCAGGTCCAGAAAATGGGTCAGTTAAGGAAACCAGTTTCCATATGAATGTGGCCAGTGATCTGAGGAAGTGGAGAATACACAATACTCTGTGTATGCTCAGAAGACAGCCTCCTCTGGATTTTTCTTCAATCTGAGTTAACGCATCCCAAGCAGGTTATGAAGGAAAACCTGTCTTCAAAGTATTGGATGACATTTCATGACAGTGTTTCCCTTTTGACTTAAAACATGAAACCAAAGATTACAGGTTTACCCAACAACAACAACCAGCCCCCCTCTTTTTCCAATACAGAGTTCCAATCCTTTTTAATTATTTTACTGGTAGTATTTCACCCAATTAACGGCACCACCCAAACAGGCGGCCAGGGAATCCCTTCTGCCCTTCAAAAGATGCAGCGGCACCGCAGCTGCTTTGGGGGCTTCGGCAGGAAAACCCAGCTAAGGCGGGGCGGAGACCGCAGAAGATGCGGCCTCGCAAAGGAGCGGCCGGGGGCTCCCACCGCCGCCCAAGTGGGGCAGGAGGAGGGCAGCTCTTCCCCGGCGGACCCCCTCAAAGCCCCGAGCCCGCTGTCCCGCTTGCGCTCCTCCGCCCGGCGGGAGGCCTCGCTCGCTTCCCCGCCGCTGAGCCGGCAGCCCCGAGACAGAGGAGCCGCTCGGCGGGGAGGCTGCTGGCCGCGGCTCTCGGCGGGAGCAAGATGCCGCAATCGGCGCCTCTGTCACGCCTGGCTTCGGGGATGGCCACCGGCAGGTCCGGGCCGGGCCGGGCCGGGCTGAGCTGAGCTGAGCTGGGCGGGCGGGCTGGCAGCAGGAGAGTGTGTGTGTGTGGGGGGGGGGTGGGTAGCGCCGCCGTCTCCGGCTGACTCTGCAAAGGGCGCCGTCTTGTTTCTCCCAATGTAAAGCGGGGGGGGGGGCAGGTGAGGGGTCGGGCCGCCAAGCCCCCCGAAGCCCCCCGGGGACCATCTCTCCCCTCCTCCGACCACCCACCTTCCTGGCTCCCGCTTGGCTCCCCCCCCCCGCCCCGGACCAGGACCAGGACCAGGACCAGGCTGGCTGGGGGGGGGGGGGGAGAGCTCCGGGCCCCCGAGGGAGGCGACAGGAGCCCAGCGCCCCGCGGGCTGCGGCGTCCCTCCTTTCCCGGGGGCAGCAAAGGGCACCGGGGGCTCTTACCCCGGCCAGGACCCTGAGGAGGGTTTGGGGCCGCTTGGCGAATTCCGCGGGGTCCACCGCCGCGCCCGCCCGGCCGGCTCCGAAGGAAGCGCCCTCCATCGTCCCGCCGCCGCCGCCGCCGCCTGGAGCTGCGAAGGCAAAGAGAGGAGGGGGCGGCAGGCGGGGACGGGCGAGCTGGCGCCACCACCTGCCCGCCCGCCAGCCGCGCAGCCCGCGATCCTGCTGGCGCTGCCCTGGCCGCTCCGCAGCGCCCCGGCGCCCCCGATCCGTCTTGCCTTCGGAGGGTTCCCACGTTCACGCCGACCCGAGGAGAAGAGCTGCACCGAGCTAAACCAGAGCCAGGAAAACGGCTCTTCATGGGCCCCAGCAGGCTAAGATGCCGCCAGCTTTGCCTTGCCGCCCCTGATCGACTATCCCAGCCCATCATCTTCAGTCAGTTATGAGCTTTGTAGTCCAGAATACCTTGGACAAGGCTTCCGACCCCTATTGGCCTGGGGTTGCTTGGCTTGCAAATTCTAGTACTGCCAATGAAGATTTCTGAAAGTCATGTTGAGAGGTGTGTCTTTGATAGTCCATCATGTTCTTTCCACGAAAAGCCTTAATCTAGTTGGTCCAATATCTCCCTTGCATTGGGACCGGTCAGAATCACTCATAAGTGTTCAATAACCATGCAGGTTAAGGGCATTTCTATGTCCCTACCTTATGCAAAGTGTTAGTATTTTGAGCAGATAGATATAATCCACTTGTAGGTAGTGCAATACAAACTGTGTATTTTGATCACAGTGTCAACCTTGTGAGGTAAGAGAGAAGAGTTGCCCAGGGAGCTTCTGTAGCTGAGGCAGAACTGGAACCCATGTCCCCCTGCTCCTAATCCAACCTCTTCTCCTCTGCCTGCCCAGGCATGTGAAGCTCAGTCCTGGGTCCTTCAGATTTTTAACCTACTTGGAGATGACAGATTTCTGGAAAGCGAAGGCTGGTGAATGGCTGTGCGAACTGAGTGACCTGGCTTTATTTAGTCCACTACTATTACGCACACCATGGCCTAGCACAATATTGAAAGCCATTTGTCTTAACATCTGTTTCTAGAACATGCCAACATCTCCCATAGAAAGAAAGGCCCAGGAGTCTGGACAAATCACAAAGACATGACTGTGTCCTCAAATTGTGTAATTGACATCATCTACATCCAAGCTGTATAATAAGAGACTGATAAAGCTGGTTTGGTTGCTAGATAGTCTTCTTGCTTTTCTCTAAGACCTCAGGTAGCACCCCTGTAAGTCTCTTGTTTTAACCGACAACCTAAGAGAGATGCCTGGCCCAAATGAATGACATGAACGAAGGCCTTGAATCTGGTCTTCGCCAGCTCCTTCCTCACAACCATAGAATTCTGCCGTTTTCTCAGTCAGTAATTTGCATGTCTCTTCCAGGATGCATTTTGACTTGCCCACAGACCAGGGACTTCCTCGTGGTCTGCCATCCAAGCCCTGGCAAGGCCTACTGAGCATTACCACCTTTGGACTCGGAAGCCCTTGCCCAACAAGACACAAAACCCTTCTGGCTTCTGCTTTAATGCAGTGGAAGAAGCCCCCCACCAACCGGATCATTGGTTCCCCACCCCCCAGCAAACTGCTCTTGCTACTGTATCGCTGTCCTGACATTAAATCTATACTGGTCTTCCTGTAACTCCCATTAGTGCTTGTCTGGTCCTTTGGCACAAGTGTTCTCTTTGCAATGCTCAGTTCTCATCTTTACTGCTCTTCAAGCACTTCCCAGTTTTTCCAAAGCCTTTTTAGCTGGCCATTCTGACTGGGCGCCAGCCATTGGTTCCAGTTTGCATTTTTCTCAGGGACAGCTGCAGGACGGGGAGCAGGCAGTCAAAAAGGTTAAAATGACTATTTTTTGTTTTGCCTTCTAATTTCTGCAGCTTCTACTGCATAGTGCATATGAATGCAACATCAGGGGTTTTCAATTCAATTGCATAGAATGTGAAGGATGTATTTTTGGGTTTTATTTTTTTAGTTATAATGTACCCTGAAGATGGCATTTAATTTCATTGTATGAGGGGAAATGACAATAAAATAAACTAAAACTTCTCCAAGATCTTTCAGAAGAATAGATGCTAGCCTGAGGAGTGGAAGGAAAGCCATGGAGGAAGAGGAGAATAGGAAAAGGAAGTACCAGAGGGGAAAAATAGGCAATCACAGTATTTCAGCAGAAAATGCTTAGCTTTATTCACCACAATATTTAGTTATACAAAGAGGGAAGATAAGAAAATTCCATCCCACAAAACTGCCAGTCTCTCTCTTCCCAGTAAAAGAGTGGCTGTTGCTACATATTATGGCCCTAAGGAGGGTTGTGTGTTTATTTAAAAAAAAAAAAGCTGGATGAAAATCTGAAGAAAAACATCTACAAGGATGGACAAACATTCTTCAGCATTTTAAACTTGACTGTAAAAAATATGATTTTTTGTAATAGAGTTGTCAAAATCTGGAATGCTGTACCTGATTCAGTTGTTTCAGCTACAAATAGTCACAGTTTCAGATACAAATTGACTTCCAAGGACCTTACATCCTACTTTAGTGGTCAGTCGAGAGGTGTGTATAAATGCACTAATGTGCCTATCGTCCCTCTCATTGTACTTTTATTCTTTTATTCTTGTTCTCATTTTTGTTTGACAAATTCTAATAAATAAATAAAGATTGGCATGACAATAGAGTTAGGAGCAACATAGATTTGTCCTTTGTTTACTCTTCTGCCTAATTAATTTGTACCATGTGCAACCAGCCGCACAAATCCAGAAATAATCCTGTTGCCATTTTTCCCAGAGGGTTTGCAGTCTGCATGTGTAGAGCAAAACGAGGAAGGAAGAACAGAGTTCAAGGTTATGCGTGAGCAGTGAAGACGGAGGAAAAGGATCAGGTGGAAAGTTTGCTGAAAGGAACAGATGCTGGCTCATTAGCTTAAATTATTTATTTATTTATTTATTTCATTATTCAAATTTATATATTATTTATATAAAATTTAAATTATTAATAGTTTTTCGGATAAATGCAAAAAAGGTTATGAATCTGACTTCCAGCTGCCATGGATTCACAGAGATGCCACAACTTTCCTACCTCAGTCTCTAAAAATAGACTGGCAATAATCTGCTCTGCAGGGTTGTTGGGAAGCTCTCCACTTCTTTTTAGGAAGCATCACTGATAATTATCTGAATCAATGTTTACAAGCTGCAGTTTGCTGTTCATACAGCACTGGAAGCAGCTGATAAAATAGTTTTCAAGCACCAAACTGCAAACACTGTGAAAGGCATGACACGCCTCAAATAAAACAACCTGTTTATTTTTAATCCCATTAAAAGCAGTGCAGTTATTAAAGGCAACATGGATCAGTCCACAAGAAAAACTTCAAAGGGGAACCAGGATTTGCAGATGCAGAATCGTCAGTGAGGGAGCCCAAAGAGGAAGAAGGAAGGGGCCAACTGGTAAATCCAGCAGTGGCAAGAGAGGCATAATTTACAGGCTTTGTGTCTCCCCCAGCCCCATTTTTCCTGAGTTGCCTATTTAGGCAGAAGAGGGAGACCCTCAAGCAAGTAGCAATCATAGCCACATTACTTTGTTTTCTCAATGCTGTCTTCCAAAATACATTTGTTGCCTTTATTTCTAGTGTGCCTTTCTTTCGGCAGCTCAAGTGGGCGAATAGTTCCCTTTCCCTTCTTTATTTCCATAAGACCTCTCTGCAAGGCAGGAGAGAGAGAGAGAGAGAGAGAGAGAGCAACTGATTCCCCCTCAAATTAATAGTTCTTACTTTTGGATGTCTGCTAAAGACAATTGCAAAGGCCCAGACTGGGCTCAAATGTTGAGGCTCTTGGCTGGGAATGATGTCCCCAGGTAGAGATCCCAATTTCATCTGACTCACAGCCTCAGGATGCTCATGTGTGGGCTGGGGCTGCTGTACATAGGTGAGATACCCCACCTGGAAACCGAAGGTATTGGCAGGACAGGAGGACACCATTCCTAGTCTCAAGAAAGCAAAACAACTTGCAAATTGTTCTATCCCCGATTGACCCAGACCCGTTAAAAGACGAAGCCGAGGTGAGGTAGAGTTATCTGCTTTATTTCCGGCACGGATAGACCATGAGGATCTATCCGGCCGTTGGAGTAAAGTAGATCTGGTGGAGATTGAAGATCCCGAAAGCAAGAGAGAGAGAAAGCGGCAAGCCGTGGCTTTTTATAATTGCCGCGGCTTCAGAATTCGGGGCTTCCCATTGGCTGACGCAACAGCCAATGGGATTCGCCCCGCCGGCTGAAACGCGGTGAGCGAGAGCGCATGCGCAATACGCTACACCCCTCCCCTCCTGAACGGATGGTTCGGGAATGTCCTAGCGCGCATGCGTAATCATTGAAGTAAGTTGGGCGGCGCCGTTCTCTTGTTGAACGGCGCAGGCTCACTTCATTTGGGCTGCTGCCACTGGCTGGAGTGGACGTGCCGGGGACCTCTTCGGTTCTTGGCTCCAGCCGCGGCAGTGAAGATGGTTGCGGCCTTGC
>JAEANM010002651.1:0-24020 GCA_017656035.1 Myanophis thanlyinensis | reverse complement strand
TGTCTCTTTTTAGATGGCTGTGCACCGCCCCGAGTCCTTCGGGAGAGGGGCGGTATAGAAATTTTGTAAAATAAAATCAATAAATAAATATGTAATTCCTCAATCTCAAAGAACTGCTTTTGCAGTGGCCCCTGCTGAGACAGTGAATTAGTAATGTAGAAAAATTCTGGTTAAAACAAAAAAAGATGCCACTTTCTGGTCCGTCTGTTTAAGAAAAAACGTTTATGTTTCAGCAAAGATGCTTTCACAACTGACTCAAAAGAGGCATTTAAAGTTTTGTCTCATAAGGCTAAAGTACAACAGCATTACAGTATCACTGAAGTCACTTGCTTTAAATTTAAAAACTAAAGAATGAGTTATCAGGAAAAAAATTCAGAGGAAAACAATTTTTTTGTGCATGGGCAAAAAAACCACTACCGTATATATCTGCAAGGAAGGGTTAGCAGAATACCAACAACCCTACAAAATTAAAATCAAATATCTTATCTAGTAAAATGTTGGCCTAGAAAAACTATTGATCAAAACTGTAATATTTCTCCCACTCTCATGTTCTTTAAAAACTATTTACCTTTAGGGAGAAAAGGAGCCTGTTTTCCTGCAGAAAAGCAGTTTAAGTGCTTGCCTTTCAAAGGTTTAATTAACATCAGTTTATGTTTGACTGCAGGGAAGAACATATTAGCATTCCATGTTATTAAGGAGACTGCATTAAATGTTAATATTCAAAGCAGTGGGAATGACATATTCCTGCCATACCGAAATTTACATGTTGCAACTGCTAGTAGCAAAACATAGTGCATCATATCAGATCTCCTCTGCACAGACAGGTAAGGGTGAGATAGAAGAATGGGAATTCTACTGATTCATCTTTCTAAAGTATATGAATCTTAAAGAAAACAAAGAACAAGAGAGGGAGAAGGTGGGACCAGAAAAGAGAGGGGGGAACCACGGCTGTTCAAGAATCTACCCTGTAGCTAAGGAGATGCATAATTAGAGAGTAGAAATTGAAAAGGCGATACTTTTTCACTTATAGCAGAACTTCCATAAAAATAATTGGTTGGTCTTTCTCAATTTCATTCAGAATGCCAATCAAATGGAAAGTACACCAGAGTGATACAGCAGGAATCCAGGGACATTTCTCCCCTGAAGGAGTTTATCAGCTTTTAGTAAAGAAAGTGAAAGAAAATAAAGCCCACTTGTTTCATAATAGGCTATTTAAAACCAGAAATAGCCACAATGTCAGAATGGGTCAACAAGTCCAGGAAAATGCCTTGGTTTTTTTTCCCCAGTGGTATCCAGGAAGCTGTAAAATGTCTGCCTTCCTACAGGAAAGAGAACATCTGTCCTAATGAAGAGAACATAAAGTACAAACCAGAAGAAGTGTAAGATGATAATCTAGTAAATACCAATAATTATAATTTCAAGACAGTATGGCAAAGAAAAAAAAGGGAACAAAAATAATTTCTTTAAATATAATCAAAGCAAAGAACCAGCCAAGGAAGTGCCTGGGCCATCAAGCAACAGAGGAGTGAAATGGATGCTCAGGAATGTTATTGGAAATGTTAACGAAGTAAATGAACTATATTTTTTGTTTGTACCGCAGAAAAAATAGGAGAGAGATGATTTTCTTAGGGAGGGATTTGGGACAACTGAAGCAAATTGAGGTACCCAGAGAAGATTCTACATTGGGAGAGAATGCACAGTAACAATAATTGGGTCCTGATGGCATTTGTTCAAGAGTTAAAACTCAAATGTGGAATCGCTAAACTACTAGCAGAAATGTAACTTGTGCCACATGTCTGGGCTTGGTAATAGATGTGGCATCATTCATGGAAGATCTGGGAAACTACAGCACGGATTAGTTTAGCATCTGTTCTCTGAAAATTGGTAGACGTGACAATCAAGTAAAACTACATTCAGAGAGTTTTGCTGAAGTATAAGAAGCTTGGATACTCAAAGATAAATTCTGCTTCTCCAACCTTCCATACAGCTTTTTGACAGTATCAACAGATACGTGAGTTGGCCCTGCCAATACCAAAGCTTTTTCAAATAAAAACATATCCATCCTACTACAGCTAGTCCTTGACTTATGACAATTGAGTTCAACATTTCTGTTGATAAGTGAGACATTTGTTAAATGAGTTTTGACCTGTTTTACATTTTTTTCTTGCCACAGTTGTTAAGTGAACCACTGATGATGATAAATTAGTAACTTGGTTGTTAAGTGAATCCAGCTTTCCCATTGACTTTGCTTGTCAGAAGTTCCCAAAAGATGATCACATGACCCTGGGACACAGGAACTGTCACAAATATGAATCAATTGCCAAATGTCTAGATTTTGATCACATGAGCATAGGGATACTGCAATGATCATAAATGTGAAAAACAGTCATCAGTCACTTTTTTAAAGTGCTGTTGTAACTTTGAACGGTCACTAAATGAACTGTTGTAAGTCAAGGACTACCTGTATTTTATTTCATGGTAAGTAACATAATGCAAACTGCAAAAATGGAGCAAATAATAAAGACAAAAAAAGTAAGTCAAAATAAAAGTAAGTTAAGCTCAGTCCACTTTTCAAAAACACTATTGACTAAACACTTCTATTCTTGCAAACAATTTTTGCTTCTAGCAAAAATATATGCCTTTTGTGTTTTAAATTTCTCATCTCTTTCTTTTGCAAGATCTCACTAATTCCCTTCAACCATAAATTTTCTGCTCTATTCGTTCTTGAATTCATTTGAAGAAATAATGAATAGAATGAATCATAAGGGATGTGATCCTTACTTTTCTTTGTATAACCAAACAATCAACATATTTCTTTACTAATAATTCACTTAATATTCAATCCACATTAATTCACTTACCATTCATGGTTAATGCTGTATTTTCTCCTTTTAAAACCAACACTTAAGTGATCACCTCACTGAATTTCTCCTGAGTTGCACAACAACAAAGTGAAAAGTTTGATAGCACTCTCTTTGTAACAGGGGTTTCTCTCTCTCCATACATATATCTTTCTCTTATTCTATTGTTTCTAGCACTCTTATATGCATTTTTACTTATTCACAGCCCCTTCCATTTCATCATTTTTTTCAGACTTCCTATTAGCATTCCATGCATAAATGCGAAACTCCATCTTAATTCATTTTACAACACTCATATCTTCTTTTCTGGTATCTAATTTCCATTCATTCTGTTGGGAGGCTTCTATTAACATATTTGCATGAATACATATAAATACTTATGGTTATACTGCTTAGTTAAAGCCAATAGATTTACTTTCAAGTTGATATTCATTGAGCAATCACTATTCTTATTCTCATTTTCATTCCAAATGGCTCAGTAGCGCTTTTCATACTATTATCTTGTTTCCATTTCTAACCACCCATGTCACAACATTCCCCCCCCCTCCAGATTACATTCATTCAAAATAGTTTTCTTCAAACTCACCCCTGGTTTCTACACTCTAGAATGTGTATAACTTGAATTATTACCAATATACTTTTAAACACATTCACAACCTAATTAACACTCATATTTTCTGACACACATTTTAGCCCTTGCCTTCATAATTAAACCTACACTTTTACTCCCCTGCATGTATTCATATTGACTCCAATTCAGAAGATCCAGACTTCACTCAGTTATTTACATTCTTTCTTCATTCAGAATAGAGAATAAGAGAGTTTGAAGGGGCTTGGAGCCATTCAACCTCTTGCTTAAGCAGGAAACCCTGTACAATTCTGGGAAAATGGCTGTCCAATCTCTTCTTAAAAACTTCCAGTGATGGAACACGCACAACTTCTGGAGGCAAGTTGTTTCACTGATTTCTTTTACTTTCATAATGACTATTCTTTTACTTCATTAATTCACAATCTTTATTATTTACTCCTCTTCTATTCCAAGCCATAATCTTCCAAATGCCATGGTCACCACAAGATGAACCCGTAATTATTGTCTTCCATTGCCCAACACGGCTTTGGTCAATTGAAGCTTTCATATGTTTTGCAATAGAATTACAAGGTTATAACTGTGCCACATTAGTCCCTGCTAATGGCAAACACAATACTGGTCAATTTACCATATTTTGGGCAGAAAGCCCAAGTGCAACCAAAGCCCAATTTTACCACTAACACATGTCCTGTTTTGCACAAGCATGCATCCCACCAACAGAGTTAAATGTACTGCCACTTCCTGAGGAATCTCAGAACCTCACAAAACCAATTATTCTCTTTATCAAGGACTCTCATGCAAATGAAGCATTTACAAGATAAAACAAGTGTCTTTGTTTTCTACTAATCAAATGATGTAGAATTACGGTATGTCCCTAAGTTTAGATTTTTACAATTTGTAATAACATATCTGACTGTAATACAGCATTATATATGGTATTTTTTTTGTAAACTAATTAATATAAATGTAATATATAACATTTATTTTTCCCTCTTTCTTTTTCCACTTTTCATTTTCCTTTTTCCCAATAATTTTTAGTTTTACGCCTTGTTATATTTTGTTACAATTGTGCATCTTGGTGTTGTGATTATATTCTGTATTCTTTCAAAATAAAAATATGATTTCTCTTTTACAGATTGGCAAATGGTTAAAAAAGAAAAAAGCAATGAGAAGGAATAAACCAACAATTTTCCTAGTAGAGGGAAGAGACAGTCTCTCAAACATCTATACTGGAACTTTTTTAAACTTCCTAAAAAATAAATCTTAACTTAGGGATAATCAATAAGCTGCCAAGTTTTCAAATGATATCAAACTACAGGTAGTCCTCATTTAGTGACTGTACACGATTGCAGTTCTGGTGAAAAAGTAACTTTACAACCAAATCTCACATTTATAATCTTTGCAGGTCTATAAGCAAAGGAAAGCTGAAGTAGAATCATAAGCACAGTTGTGGTTTCACTTAGCAACCACCTTGTTTAACAATCTAATTGTTGGTTCCAATTGAGATTGTCAAATGCGGATTACTTATATTCATGTTAGTAAAAGCTCCAGAAGAGTCTCTTTAATAGCAACAGCACTTAAGATGCATTTACTGCCCCAGAGTGCTTTACAGCACTCTCTGGGCGGTTTACAATGTCACCTACAGTATTACACGCAACGATCTGGACACTCATTTTATCGACCTCAGAAGGATGGAAGGCTAAATCAACCTTGAACCAGTAAGACTAGAACTCCAGGCTGTGGGCCGAGTTTGCTTGCAATACTGCATTCTAACCACTGGACCACCAGGGGTTCCTGTTTAAAATGAGCAAATGGCCACTGAAATGGTCTCAGGTTTGGTTTAAGTCAGGGGTGGGCAATTACGGCTCCTTCATGACTCGTGGACTTTAACTCCCAGAATTCCTGAGCCAGCCTTGCTGTTTGGTCTAGGACAGGGATGGGCAATTGTGGCTCTTTTATTACCTCTACACTTCAAATCTCAGAGTCCTTGGGCAAGGCAACCTAAATAAAATGGAGAAAACATTGTGAGGTGTAAATGTAAGGAACCCTTACACTTCAAAATGTTTCCTCCATTTTCTTTAGGTTGCCTTGCCCAGGGATTCTGGGATTTGAAGTCCACAAGTCATAAAAGAGCCACCATTGCCCACCCCTAGTCTAGTGGGTAAAGCCCAGGCTGAAAGCTAGGAGACTGTTAAGTTTTAGTCCTGTCTTAGGCACGAACACCAGCTGAGGGACTTTGGCCCACACCAGTCATTCTCGGCCCATGTCAGGCTCAGGTAACAAGTTAGTTGGTCAATTGTCACAACCAATAGATTAGCACTAATTTGATCCAGGAAAAAAACAGACCCTGCATTTATGAGAAAACACTAAGGAAAAAATATGTATTAATTACTGCATCAAATACATCATCTTTAATTTCACATATCTGGGTAAGGAAGATATTGTATCCTGCCAAAGACAAGATATTTTAGGTCCTACATTATGTCATTGGAACAGTTGTATTCAGGAACTACACCGTTACTCCTCTGGCCAACTGGCTTCTATACCTAAGGCAGTCAATAGCCAGGGAGCAGAACAACACCTGCAATCAGCAACTACAATAACGACAGGTAAACAACACAATTCATGGGCAATAATTTCAAACTGTGTATTGCTGATGCTCTATGCTAGCCACCCAATGGGAACTACTGAACTCAAACATCATCCAACACACCCTCTGCATCATTACAAAACCAATCCACACTGGCAATTGCAACCACCCCTAAGAATTCCCTTCCCCATTCAGACAGCAGTAACCTTGTCCCTTTTGCAAAAATCTTGTGTTCTGGACCAAAACATACAAAGGGAAGGAAGCAAAGCTCATGTTAACACTGCTTCCCAAACAGGGAGTCTGAATAGACTACAAATAGCACTTCAGCATGACGGAGGCCCAGCTACAGAAGAAATGGCCCAGCCACTCTTCCAACAGAGAAAACAGGGATTCTTGTAAACTGCTAGCAGTACCCTCCAGTGGCTCACTGCATAGGGCTGAACAAAATATTTTTTAACTTCTGCATGGGGAAGTGCTGGAAAAACACAGCCACTCATATTTTTTGACATCCCGGGAGAAAATGCCAGGATAAAAAAGGAAGCACAGTAAGCTAGAAATGCCACAGAATTTGTTAGTTAATCATTACATCAAAACAGCCAACAGATCTATAAGAAGCAATGTTTCTTTTCTCCCCTAAAACTTTAGGTAGTAATCACAGGAAGCAAGAGCAAAATAAACCCTAGTTTGACAGAAAAATGTGTTCTGCACTACACATAGAAGAGTAGAAGAGGTCCCTACACAAGGATACTGCATAACAAGATGAAACATGGCACATTGATTCTCCTTATGAGGGACCACCTTTCATTTTGCAACTTCTGCCATCCTTGACTGGACCAACTTTGCACACTTGTGTGAGTATCCCATAGCCTCATGATCATTCTCTACTAATTGATCCAGTCTCTATCCCACTAGCTCACACAGAAAAGATTTCCCTCGGCACATAGAGGAGAACGCGCATATCAATTGCTAGTCCTGAGTCTACCAAACTCTTTGTATTCTCTTGTTCCACCTTGAGACTAAACAGATTATGGCAATATTATATTATTATATATAATTATATATACTATATATATATTATAATATTATATTATATATATAATATTATATTAACATATTATGGCAATGATTTCAACCTGATACTCTTCAAGCATGTAGACTCTCATATCCACGGCTATAATGTCTATAGAAAAAGAAGTCTTAGTCCCTTATTCCATTGTAACAAAACACAAACAATGCATAGGAGAATGTCAGAGCTTTTATTGAACAGTCTCTTTGGGATAGAGCTGCTTCAGAAGAAACAAAGAACAGAGTGTTGAGCATTGGGAAGAGCGGTTTAACAGACAGCAGGGCAGCAAATTGTATGACTGTCTGCTCTGGAGGTATGTAAATCTGCCTGGAGAGGCTGGTCAATACCTCACTGGAGAACATCTGGGGAAATCCTGGATTCTGCTGATAGTCAAAGGTTATCTCTTTTCTGATCTTGTCCATCAACCTGTACCTGTAGGACAGCAAGGGAAAAGAGACAGTGGAACTGGAAACAGACAGCAGGAACCCATAGCCCCTTAATCTGGTATATACTTAAGTATCTAGTCAAGAGAAACAGTGAATGATATCCTTGATTGCTTAGAGACCATCCTCATACCCTTCCTGATGTTGCACTCTTTGTGACAAGGAGATGGTTGTGTTTTTGTGAATATATTTCACCCTGCAGTGAGAGACTATGTCCAGTGTATTGCCCAGTATATATAAATTTTAATTTTGCAAAGCAAAGATGCTCCTGTACAGCAGTTGTGATGAAGCACCTGATCTTTGCCAATTGAAGGACTCCCTTGGTATTTAGGAATGAGGACTTCTATTGCTGAGTATGGGAAACGCTAAAACAACACAGCCCATGCAAATATGTCTTATGTATATGGCAAAGGAATCAGGAAGTGGTATGGTAAAGAGATGCAGTTTAAGATATGTTCCTCATTTCCATGCTTACCTGGGTACGATGCTGTCTTGTACTTCAGCTTGGAAACAGAATTTGGTGTCAGACAAATGTGTCTGGAATGCCAAGGTAAGTACCTGTTGAGGGTTCTAGGCAAAACTGGTTAGTAATGTTCTCATATGTGTTGCAAGGTCAGGAGGTTTTGTGGCCCAACCTTCTTTTTTGTGCAGAATGTCTTTTCACCATATGTTCCCATCATTCTTCCATCTGAGCTCTCTTTACATAATGTCAGGCTAAAGAGACTGCCGGTGCTGCACTTATTTGAAGACATAATATCTGTCTGAAGCGGATACATTTAGGTTATGTTTGCGAGGTGAGCTACAAGTGCTACATTGATATTGATAAGAGCCTTGGTAGTGCAGTGGTTACAGTGCAGTAGTGCAGTACTTCTGCTGACTGCCGGTTCAAATCCCACCAGGCTCAAGGTTGACTCAGCCTTCCATCCTTCCGAGGTGGGTAAAATGAGGACCTAGATTGTTGGGGGCAATGTGCTGACTCTGTAAAACTGATTAGAGAGGGCTAGAAAGCACTATAAAATAGTATATAAGTCTAATTGCTATTGTTATCAGTAAAGCTGTTGCAAAACTAGGATAGCAATTTCTGATTTTTTATTTCTCCCACCGAGATCAATGAAAGGGAAATTTCTTGCACCAAGTTTTGGATCGATTGGTAGAACATTGTACATAGAAGAGAATGTGCCCACCAACTGAAGGGAGATCATACCCAGCCATAGCGTTCTCCTCTTCTCATATGTCTACATGGATATCTATGACAATAATATTTTACCAGCATTGTGCCTATCATATATCTTCCATTCCTATGGTACCACAGATCTTAAACTCCCTTATCTCATTATTATTACTTTTGAGGGCTTCATTTGTTGGCTCTCCAGGAAACCTAATTCACTTGAACTATCTTCACTTCAGTTATAAGAATTGTATAAAGAAACAAAAACAGACGGAACAACAGAAGTACAATTTGAAAACATATACATTTTTAAAGTTTGAAATAACTCTATTTACTTGTCCTTATGTTGCTATTTTCCTCTGATAATTGTTTTTAACCACTTTATGAAATTACATAGCAAAATTGCACAGAGTAAGGAGAATTAAATACTCCAATATTATTCTTTAGTCCAACAATGGCCAGATACCCATAAGAATGCCCAAGAATGGCATCAACAGCAGTATTTATTAATACTAAAGGGACACAGCTACTGAAAATGGAGATTCCAGTTCCTTGGCTGACATTTATTAATAGAGTCATATTTGAGTTATTTAATATTTTAAATCCCAGGGGTAGCAGACACATCTCACGCAAATAATTATATTGTTTTACAAAGTTTATATTATTTACTCTTGTTCTCATCATCCCCATTTAGAAAATAATTTCTCAGCTTTAATGCATTTAACAGAATAACAGTTGGAAGGGACCTTGGAGGTCTTCTAGTCCAACCCCCTGCTCAGGCATTTCTTTATTAGTATTTATATACCATATACTAACTAAGTTGTTTTTATAAAATTCACATATTTCCATGCCATTTTTAGCAATCTTTCTTGTAGGACAGTATTATTGGAGTTAAAATTTAGATAAAATAAGTAAGAAACACAGAGGACACAATCAAATTTATAAAGTGTTGCAGGAGACAGAAGTTGCACTTTTCACTGTGAAACAGCACAGCTGGGAAGAAGGCATGGCCCAATCTATAAATCTTCTAACATTGTCACTTGCACAGGAAATCAGTTTCGTGTTTTTTCCAAAAATATGTGCAGGAAACTACAGTTACACGACCTCTGAAAGCTGCTCAAACCTCCACAACCAACCTCTTGAATCACACTGGAAATTTTCGTGGGAGGATGCAGCAATATATTATTCTTAGAATTTGTATTCCACAAGTGTGATAAAGCATTAAAAACAGTGATCGTCAGTAGATTTATTTTATATTTTATATTTAGAGGCCACCTGACTCTGGGATGTGAAAAGTGGAACTTCTGTTTACATTTTAAAAGGAACAACAAAAAAACCCAACCAGATGTCTGGAAGTTAAATCATGACAACAGGACTTCTTTTCTTGTTGGTTCAAAATGTTTTGCTGCTTATTCAAATAGCTTCTTCAGCCTGAGCAAGTTGGTTAGGAGGACCCCTGGAAGACATTTGCAATATCCTCCTAACTTGCTCAGACCAAAGAAGCTGCTTGGAAAAGCAGAAAAACGTTTTGAACCAACAAGAAAATAAGTCCAGTTATAAATAAGTCGTTACCACGACTCAACTTCTAGACAACTTGGCCTGGATGACTGAGAATCTTCATTGACTATAAAAACAATAAATATTTCATGAATATTTGGAATGCTCACCTCAGGAGAAACAAATTAGGGATCAGTAGCTACCTATCTTCAGGCCTAGGAGTAAAGCCAAGTTTTCAAAGATTTTTGGAAGATGCTTAGCATGAAACACATAAAGATTTCTGGGGATGCTGTTCCAGAGCCAATGCACAAATCTAAGGCTTATTTTGTGTAGCAATACAGACTGCCAATCTAAATGTGTATTTGCTTTCTTTTGTTAATTCCTTTGACACACTTTTTTTGTATGACCGGTTGTTTCAGCTTTCCATTTCTTTCCAATTATTATGCATATCTATTGTCACACTTTGTATTGAGGGAATATATCATTTAGTATTTTCACCTACTTGATTAATTTGGACCATTTTATAAACTTTTCAATGTTCATTCAGCCTGGACAACTACTACATGCTAACAGATTTAATAACAGAATTCTTGCCTTTATGCTGGACATAATTCTATCTCAAGAAATACTTCCTTCCAACACCAAACAGCCTTTCTCTTGTATATAGCTAGTTTAGCTTTACATTTCTTTCCTAATATCATGCATGTTCAATATTTTCCAATTATCAGTGGCACCTACACTGGAGCAAAATGGGCAAGAAAGTGGACATGATCTGAACCACATCCCTTTTGTATGCACACACACCCTCAATGCATGTAGAAAAGGATGGAGCTGGGATTGGGGTGAACTCGTCCACCAATTTGAACCTTCTGAACCACCCCTCACAGATATTACTGTTTAATATTCTACCACTGTACATTGTATTCAGAGAACATAGTATTTACTATCTTCTTTTCTGACCAGCAACAATTTTTATAATTTCTCAACATCCATAAAACTTGCATGAGGACCAAGGCAAGTTGTTGACAGAAGTCTTAAGCATCAAGTTAGCCTTCTTCTCAGCATCCAGCAAGACAGACCTAAATGCATTTCAATGCTACCTAACAGGAACTTTTTATTTTCATAACAGCTTGGATAGTTTATCAATGTACAAAATGAAATCTACACAATAACCCCTACGCTGAATACAGAAGCAAAGAAAACATGAAACCAGATTAAGCCCTGTCTAAAAGAATCACAAATCAACTTTACACTTGAGCTTTCTTCATTAACCAGGCGCTTAAAACAGTATTTAGGTATCAAGGAAAAACAGGCCAATGGGCTGCAATCTGGAGGAACAAAAGAGTACTCTGTATTCTGTTTCCACAATTCCAGCCAGTCTGCCTAGACAAGCCCTCTTCCCACCTTCTCAGCAAGGTTAGTGGCTTACTCACTTCTTCTGGAAGGCCAAGAGGAGTCTTGGATCAAGAATATTCTCTTCAGGTTCCCAGCTGTTGTGTCTAGAAAAGAGGAAAATCACTCACTACAATATATACCCTACTTTCTTGCAAGTACAATTCACAATTAGAGGTTTTGTTTATTGTAGGACTGCATTTTGAAGCAAAGCCTATCTGAAGGGCACTACACACACACACACTTCAGCTCTCCCTAATTTGTTGAGTACTACAACTCCCACAACCCTCCAATATGGAAAGCACTCCTGCCCTGCTAGCTATGAGTAATGAGAGCTGCAATTTAATCAAACCAATGGCTATCAGAGGGAAAGCTGGCTTGAAAGTAATAATTCATTAAAGGCTGCCTTGGCCAGCAGTGGACCTAAGAGAACTTGGACAGTAAATAAGCGCTGGGATGAAATTTATTTATTTTTTAGTTTCAAAGTTTTTATTCCAGTTTCCAAACTTTAACTCACAATTTGCAAAAGAAATGTGTAAATTAAAAATTCAGTGAAAAGTTTTGTGCTTTGTGACTGGACCCGTTCAATTTGCTTAATGGAAAAGGCATGGGAGGCGATCAGGAGAAAAAAAAAAGGAGCACACTGAGATGCATTATGGATAACTTGGGCACGTGTGTGGGGAGGGGGGCTCGGGTGTAAGAAGAGAAGTCAAGCAGGAAAAGGAGAGAAGCGGAGGGAAAGTCTGGCTTTCAGGAGCAGCTCCTCTTTTAGGCTGACCCACCTTTTCTTCTCCCCCCCCCACTTCTACTGCAAGTAGGGCAGGTGGGGGCGGAGGAGCGCCCCCCCCCCCCCATGCACGAGCGGGAAGATCGGGGTTTCAGAAGCGGATCCACGGAAAAGCAAAGGAAGCTTCTGGCCATTTCTGCGGAGGGAGCCTTTTTTACGCCTCTCCCCAGGGCCCCGTTATAACCGCCCAGGGAGACGAAAGGCGGACTTGAGAGAAGTTCGTTTTAGCAGAGGCGGCAAAAAGCAACACATGGGACCCAAAAGCAGGGGATTCATTCACCCAAAGCCGGGCACCGGCAGAGCCAACCCCAATAAAGAAAAACGGCTTTAACCAGACAAAAGACGGTCGGGCGGGAGGAAACGCGTTTAAACGGGAGGGAAGAGTTTAAAGAAAAGGGGGAAAAGAAAAAGAAACACCCGCAAGAAATGAAGTTACTTTCTTAAGCGCTTCGCAAGTCCAGCCGAGGTTGCAGGCGGTTCTAAACACAGACACACACACACAGACACACACACACACACCCCGCTTTCGTTCCTCAGTCCCGGGCTTTCCGCCTCCCTTTTCCGCTTCGGCTGGCGGTTTGCAGCCGCGCCGCCCCGGGTCTTGTTTTCGCCCGAGTCCCATCATCCCCAAGCCCCCCTTCAAGCCCCGCCCTGGAGCCCCCTCAGCTCAACGGCTGCTGGCTTGGCGCTCAGCTGCTCGCTTCATTGTCCGACTCACTTGGAAGACCAGCCTCTCCACTTCACCAAATACTCCAGCTTGCCCTGTGAGGAGAGAGAGAGGGAGGGGAGGAAAAGGGAGGGAGGGAAAGAAAGAAAAGAAAAGAAAGAAGAGGTGCGTTAGAGAGAGGGAGCCGAGGCGGCTGGCGACGGCGTCGCTTGCTGCTGTTGCTTTTTGCTGCCGGCCGCCTCGCTCCGTGGCCCACCTTGCGAAGCCGCTTGCTGAGGATGCACTCGGCGGCGAAGACTTGCTCTCCCACGCTGCTCAGCTCCTCCATGGCGCCCGACTGGCTCCGCTCGGCTCCTCGGCCGCCGCCGCCGCCGCCTCCTCTTCTTCCGCCAACACTGACTTGCTCTTAGCGGAGCCAGCCTTGTGCCCGCACCAGGCTGAGAGTCCGCGGGGGCGCGCGCGCGCTCCCGTCCCCCCCTCCCCCGTCCCCAGTTTCAGCAGCAACCGTCGCTCCCCCCACCCCGACGCCCAGAACCTCACTTGGAGCGCACACAATGCAACGCGCGCGCAACCGGCTCCGCCTTCTCACGCCCTGCTCAGGGGCTCCCCAAATTCCCGGTTAGCCAATGAGAAAAGGGGGAGGCGGGGCTTGGAGAGCTTGTGGCGGAGAAAGGGAAGCCGGGCTTTTCGCCTATTGTTTCTTGCGACGCTTTCTGGGTCTCTCGACGGCCGAAGGGCTGAAGACAGAGAGAGAGAGAGAGAGAGAGAGAGAGGACCGAGCTGAGGGGGGAGAGAGAGGGAGCCCCCCGTTTTCTGAAGTTTTAAACCTCGAGAGGAGAAGGACGCTTCGCCTGGCCCAGGCCAGATTCATGGGACCAGCCCACCAGCGACGCCGTTCTTTGAGGGCTCGTAAAAACGTTTGGCCGCGCCAGAAACCGGCTCCCGAATAAATGGAAACGTTTCGAGGCGTTTCGACTTTTCAGCGCTTCAACCAGCCTTCGAAGCTGGTTGATTTAAAACGCCCGGTTAAACCCGAGAATCGAATTTTTTTTTTCCCCCAATCCGGTTTGCGGGGATTCTTAAGAACGGCTCCCCTTCATTATTTCGTAATGCGCGCTGTAAAAGTGATAACTTTTCCCTCTCACCTCTTCGTTTTCTCACGACTCTTAAAGAGATAAAAGTCGTATCCAACTCCTGACTTTATATCTGACTTTATATCTGACGGAGATGATTGCTCACCTTTTCGGTGCAGTCGTCAATCCTGGAGTGCTCAAGACGGTCTTCCGTCCTAATCCGGAGCGGGAACCCCTCACTTGCCTTGGATTTAGGCGTCTGGAATCACCCAACGGACAAATGATACCTCAGAAAATCAGTCAAGATATATAGCAGTGTTCAAAAATTAAACTTATGATTTCCCCCACCCCCTTTATTATTTGAATTAAATGTTTGAAAAGAAGGCTTTCGGGAAAGGGAAAAGACAACAAATATAAATTTCTACAGTTTCAATCAGCTTTCAGCATTGCTGAGAAACAAGCATGGTAATTTCAATGAGGTGCTGCGAAATAATTGAGCTGTAAAACTATGAGCTGAAAAATTGGATCTTGTCCTGAAGTTTGAGGATGAATTTAGATGGAAGCTGAATACCTGAAATTGAGCATAGATAATTTCATAATATTTTGACATGGGATCTTCCTGGAACAAATAAGAAATTGTCTGCAGATACATAAATCAAATAATCAAGATTGGATGAATTTTGACACTGTCATGCAGCAAAAAAGTCATGCTGGCATGCAAAGAATCATGATGCAAAAATGTGGATTCAATTCAAAAAGTTCATTTTAATCTTACATATTTTACACATAAAATCAGTATCAGATATAGTATGTCTACATGCACTGAACTGTAGCCATCAAGAATCTAAATATTTCATCAATTATGTGATTTTAAAGAATGGATCCTCTTGATTGTGTATAAATTCTACAGGTGATTCACATGAAACCATGATTAGATCACATCCATTGCACTGAATGTAATTTTCAAAATTTTGTATCCAAAAGTTCTGGTATCACCATGGAACAAAAACATATTTGATGTATAGATCTTCACAGAACCACATTTTTAAAATCTGCAATCCTCATGAAACCACAATCATATAAGTTACACCCATTTACACATAGGAACCCAACAATTTTGGAGGTGCTGTATCACTAAAATGTGGGGATGAGTCATGGAGCTTTGTAGACCAAAATTAGCTCACATGGCATTCTCATAAAACCAACAAAAAATCAGAGATATTTGTAGACAATTAGTCCATCACAATCACACTTTCAAAATTTGAAGTCAGCAGGGCCCCAAAATGAGACAGATTACTATTTGAGTTACAGAACTATAGGAGTCCACTTGATTTAATATCTTATCAAATAATATATTGCATCTGTTAGGGTTAATGCAGTTAGACAATAACAACCAAGATTTTGTGCCAGAAAACCATGAACGTAAGTCATTGGATCAATTTAATTACATATGGTTTGTACATGTGATTCACAAGCAAGAACAATAAAATCCATGTAACCATGACGTAATGAGACATTAAAGCTATGGATCAAATAGGTACTGGCGTGGCTTTGGTACAAAAAATGGGGATCTACATTCATACAATTTCCACATGGAATCTTCAGGACACCAGAATTAAATCACAATTGTTCTAAATCACATGATTATCATGAATCTTTCATTTTGTGATACTGGCATTGTATAAAAATATGAATCTTAAGTATGGATCCTCTACTTATGATACCTAGATTCAACTAGACCCATCAAATTATAGGTGTAGTCATCTGCACACAGAATCCCTACAATCTGAATTTGAAAGTTTTTAATAACCTTGCACACAAATTCAGATCTGAAGTGATAATCTTCATGTAACTAGGGATTTGTCTGCACAGAATAATCATAATCACAAATTCAATAAAGATGCCAAACTTGCAATAAAATAATATAAGGTATAAGTTCAAGGCAGGGATCTGCCTGAATCTAATGCTAAAATATGTATCACGTATACCTGAAAGTTAGTAAAGAGAAAAAGTGAAATCTATGTTTCAATTATTAATTCTGCGTAAATGATGTGATCTATTATCTGACAATGATTTCATGCAGATTCCTTACAACAATAATATGAATCTGTGATGCATCACATCCATGGTTTTTGCATATGATAGTTTTGAAAATCCAGATGCGTGGTTGTAATAACTCACTGATTTGTACATGGAATCTCTCTCGATCTGATATAAAAATATGTATTATATACATGTAAAAATAAGAGTAAAAATGATAGATCTGCAATTCAATATCCCATTCTTGCTAACAGATACAATCTGACATATGAAAGTTGATTCTTAAAAAAATCATATCTAAAAGAATATAAATGAAAAAGAATAAGTTATCCTTATTGAACTCTAGATTGAACCTACTTGGTTAACATACTACACATGAATTAGCTACAAACAATACACAATTATCAAATTACTATAGACCAAGCTGAAATACGATTCTATAAAAAACCCCTCAAATCTCAGATATGACACAACATTATAGATAACATTATATGAATGGTTATCTCTATTGTTCTATACCAAGAACAATTTCCAATTGGAAGTAAATGCCATGTCACATTTAGGTAGCAAATTCTTCTTCTTGTTAAAGGATACTCCATATGATGTTTAATCATGAAAATCTTGTGTAAAAACTGTATCAGCCGTGAGGATCCTCATAGATGCATGCATGTGTGTGTGTGACAGCAGGATTCCAATCTTGAAATTTATGGTTACAATGGCTCATGCAGATAGATATGAATTTAATGCTGGTCTGGGACCATAATAAAAATTGATTGGTTGTTTGGTATGAATTTTCCAAGCAGTTTTTACCTTTTCTCCAATTTTGAAAAATTAGTCACATCTTTCCAAACAGCATGGCCACACGGAATATGATGGAGACTTTATTTTAAATCATTGAAAGGAGAGGTTCCACTGTACATGAATTTATATGGCATCTATCTCACTGATAAGGCAGCTCTGGGCAACTTCACCATGTATACTTACTGTTTGATATTCTGGAGTATTAACTTTGTAACCTTCATTTTAGGATATTAAGCATAAAACAACTGGGAAAGAAATGGAAACAACAACAACATCTGTTTGAAGCTTTTGGATTTTCTCAAACCGGTGACTGATTCCCTCTTCCCCAGCTGTCATTACCAAAGCTCACATAAAAGGCCGAGTCAAATAATTCTTTATCAAATCAAAGACAGCAAGACCTTCTTCTTGAAAGTCTCTTAAAAGTTTAGGATGAGGAGGCAGGATTTGACTTTGATGTCAGGAACCCTTTTTGATGTAAAAATTTCTTTTACATCTATTTTCATCAATTACAGGCTGTAAAGATAATTCTTAATGGTACCATACCTCCTCAAAATGATTGCCTTATTACCATCTCAAGGCTTTTCCCAATACCCCTGGCAAGATGCAATCCTCTTGTCCTTGAACAAAAGGAGGTAAGTAGGTTACTTGGAAAACTGCTTGGAAAACTGCTTCCTCCACAGCTTTTCCTTTGTTACACCTCTAAAAGAGGCTGACAGAGAGACAGTGATTTACTGCTGCCGCCAGATGAATGGAAAAGAGAATTCTTACCCTTCTCTGCTCACTCCTTCCCCCTCTCATTAGCCAAGTGTGGATCCTCTGCTCCCCCATACCTTAATTCCATGCTTGTTGGAGAGCCCCACCATTGGGCAAAGTGTGAATCTTTCCAAGGACAGTGGCTAGCCGTGGCTGATGGTGTTGGGAACAGCAATCTGTGTACCTAGTAGAAAAGTACCAAAGTAGCAGTGATGTATTCCAAGGTTTTGTCTTAGGCCAGTACTCTTCAATACCTTCATACACAATTTAGATGAGAGAATAGAAGGGGAACTCATCAAATTTGCAGATGACACCAACCAGGCAGGAGTAGTCAACATTCTCTAGAAGATAGGGTTAAAAATCCAGAAGGATCTCAACAGACTTGAACACTAGGCCCTATAATAACAAAATGAAATTCAATGTAGAGAAAAGTAGGGTTTTAACATGCAAGAAAAAACAAATGTACGGGTATAGAATGTGTGGAACCTGACTCAATAGCAATAACAGCGAGAAGGATCTTGGAGTTCTAGTGGACAATCACTTAAATATGAGCAAGCAATATGCTGCAGTCATCAAAAAAGCTAATGCAATCCTAGGCTACATTGACGGAGGGATGGAATCACGATCACACAAAGTGTTAATTCTGCTTTATAGTGCCTTAGTAAGATCACACTTGGAATATTGCAGCTAGTTTTGGTTCTTACAATATAAAAAAGATGTTGAGACTCTGGAAAGAGTACAGAAAAGAGCAACAAAGATAATTAGGGGACTGGAAGTTAAAACATATGAAGAACAGTTGCAGGGATTGGGTATGTGTAGTCTAGTGAGAAGAAGGATTAGAGGTGACGTGATAACAGTCTTCCAATATTTGTGGGGCTGCCACAAAGAAGAGGAGGTCAACTTATTCTCCAAAGTACCTGAAGGCAGGACATGAAGCAATGGATGGAAACTAAACAGAGAGACAAGCAACCTTGAATTAAGGAGAAATTTCTTGTTAGTGAGAACAATTAACCAGCGGAAACAGCTTGCCTTCAGAAGTTGTGAGTACTCCATCACTGGAGGTTTTTAAGAGAGATTGGACAGCCATTTGTTCAGAATGATGTAGGGTCTCCTGCTTGTGCAGAGGGTTGGATTATTAGATTTCCAGGGTCCCTCCCAACTCTGTTATTCTGTTACCTTGCTCTTGTTGTTGTCTTTGTACCATAAGACCTTTAGATAATTACTCCTCTCTTCTATAATGATAGTGCAGTATAACATTTGCTAGATGGTAGCTATTATAGCAATGAGATCTTTTCTAGAATGAATCAGCACTCCTGGGTGGCTGCTGTTCATTATATTTGGTTTAGACAGGAGAAGATCATTCAGAGTGTCTTGTTGAAACCGACGACTGAGCAGCTTATTTGACCTGGCTCGTAGGCAGTACATACAAGTAGTCCTCAGCTTACGACCACAATTGATCGCAAAATTTCTGTTGGTAAGTAAAAACAATTACTAAGTGAATTTTGCCCCATTTTATGAACTTTCTTGCTACATTTGTTAAGTGAATCACTACAGTTGTTAAGTTAGTAACACAGTTGTTAAGTGAATCCAGCTTCCCCATTGACTTTGCTCGTCAGAAGGTCACAAAAAGTGATCATATGACTCTGGGACACTGTGTCTGTCCTAAATACAGGCCAAGTGTATGAATTTTGGTCACGTCATTATGGGCAATGCTGCAATGGTTGTAAGTGTGGAAAACAGCTATAAATCACCTTTTTCAGTGCCATTGTTAACTTCGAACTGCCACTAAATGAATGTTTGCAAGTTAAGGGCTACCTTTACCAAAGAGCAGAGCATACTAATGATTCTCACCATTTGCACATAGTTAGGTTAGTTATTCATAGTTATTATATTTTCAGAGCATGTTTTTCCTGAAAGTGATAAAACGATCTTTCCTTTTCAGTTTCATTTCCATATTGTGAAAGAGGAACACAAATGTTGTGAAGGTGTGGTTCCTGTTTCAAGAAAGATAGCACCTGTTCAAAATGGATGTGGAGCCACTCAGCTCTTAAAACCATCTTTGGGGAAGTATTTATGAATTGCATTCCTTTCAGAGAACAAGTCTGTTGTTGTCTTCTACAGTATGGGACATTGCATATCCCAGGCAGCCATCAGAGGTTCCCTATGGGGAACATACCAACTGGTTTGGAGTGATGCAACCCTTTGTTCCTTGTACTTAGGAATTTTCATGCCAAATGAATTATGGCTTGAAAAAGATTATAGGACCATTGTCTAACACTGCTGTATTTTCAGCATTGACATAATCAGATTTGTATATTCTGCCTGCATCACAATCTTCTTCTCTCATCTATCCAAGATAAATCTTTAAGCATACAGGGAATAATTTCATGTTGCCTTCTGGCAGAAGATATAGAACAATTAAATCTTGGACCACAAATTTTCTGAACAGTTTTTATCCCAGAACTATAATTGCACTTAATAATGAATTTAAGGACCACCATTAGTAGCTGTTGGCAGTTTTACTTGGTCAGTTGTGTGGATGTTTGTGTGTTTTTAGGGGGGGATTTTTGGTGGGTGGGGGTGTGGATGGGGATTGGTGTGTGTGTGTGTATTGAGTCTGGTCTCTGGGTGTTATGTGAATTTCGTTATATGTGTATACTGCATATAAACGTACAGTGACAATAAAGTAATTTAATTAATTACGTTTTGTGCTTCATGTGCTCTTTTTGCATATCTCTCCAAGAAGCAGGAAAGATTTTAGCAGCATGTTCCTAGGTAGAGAGGTGGTTGTGTATGGATTACAGGATGTAATTTGCAATGTATACTCTAATCCTGCTTTTTGACATCTGGTTGCATTCTATTGGTATAGAAAGGGGCAGATGGAAGCTGCCATCTGTAGATTCAAACATGAAACCACATATTTCCTGTTGTCTTGACCACTGAGTGTACAGTACATGGGACATCAGTAAATCAAACAATCCATTCCTAGATAGTAACATGTTGCCTCTCATCTATAATAGTACACAGTCTCACTGATCTTTCAGACTCTTAGAGTAGCCTCATCAAGAAGATTTTGGAATAAGTTCTCCCAGAATGGTCTTCAATGACTTGGTAACTTCATATGATGAAGTGTTTATCTATTGTGCTCCCTGATGTGCTTCAAACTGGGGATCTAATTATTGGAACAGCCAACAAAGTTTGGATGTAGTATGATGACATGCTAAAGCTAAAATGAGCACATTTATAATTGCTTTTGCAGTCTTTAAAGGGGTCCATGGCAGAAGTGCAAAATCTATGCAGATTCCAAATTCCTTAAGTACAGTAATTACTGTGTTCTTTTCATCAAAAACTTCTGCACTTCCTTAGTAGACGAAGTTTGGTAAGTGAAGTACATTGTCTGACTTGCTGAGGACCTCAGAGTTTAATCCAATTGTTTGCTTTGATTTTATTTTATAGAGGCAAAAACTATAGCAAGTCTAGTTTGGAAGGATAGCAGATCCGATGTTAGTGCTCTATTCTGTTCTTGGGATGAAAGAGCAAACAGATCTAGCTACAGATTTATGAGCTTTGCTATTATATGGAATCTGTTGAGAAGACATTTCTCTTAGAAACATTTGAAGGCACATTTTTATAGCTAATCAGGTAGCTAAACCTGACAGATTTAATGAGAATCCAAGTTCCAGCTTTTTGAAGTGTTAGCCTGCTTTTAAAAGTCAACAAAGTACAGCTGGGATAGAAAGATGGCGAGGGAGAAACACAGATACAGGTAGGTAGTGTTGGTCTTCAGGGTTTAATGACAGCCAAAATTGCTGGCAAAATGTCAGGAAATGTGTTATCTCTAGATTACAGTCATTAAACTGTTGAGTCCATTTGGTTATTTGACAGCTGTAACAAAACTGAGTTACTTTTGTACATTGTACCTTTTTTTAAAAAAATCACAGAAACCTAAAAACAATCTTTCTTTAATCAACATTTTTTAGAAGCATGATAAATATCACTGGGTGTAAAATTACTGCAAGAGCAAAGAACTTGAATACTGTTTTTGTTGGGTTGCTTATTCTATTTTAGTTGATTCAACAAAGTACTTACAGCTCTTTACCTCTAATTATAGGACTATCTGTGGAGCCCTTAGTGCTCTCACAGCCTGGATGTTTACTTGCAGATGTTTCTCTACTGAAATAGATAACTTCAGCAATGCAAATTGGTGTGGGTTTTTAGTAATATATTTTGAGACAGAAATATTGAATATGAACGTTTAAAACGTAATATTCCTCATTAAAATTATAAATGTATCTGTGTGCAAGCATGTGCATGTGCATACACACACACAAATACTTTAATATTGGCCTGCTGGAAACTACCAGTGGACTCAGCTGCACTCCACTATTAATTTATGAATCTCCATGTGGCAAAGGGAATGTCTTAGAAATGGATATTTGATCTGATTGGTCAGTGAGAGCCCTAAAGGGAAAATCCAGGAAACTTTTATTGTTCCTTTCTCCAGTTGCTAAGCTACTGATATTAAAACCTTCAGATATAGGAATATTGTATGTATATTAGTGCATCTCTTCCTTTTCCAATAATCTGTTGGGAGAGTAAAGTTGCCAATCTTGCCTTTTTCTTCTGTTCTTTTCTTTAGGAAAGTGGACTTAGAAATACAACTCTTCAGGATGGTATGATTTGCATGAGAACATCTGTTTATTTTTATATACAGCAGTGGCTTCTGTTAATAATCTAAACCTTGCAACTGAAAAGGATCTAGATTACCTTCTTTTAGAGTTCTTTGCAGTTGTATCCCTACAATATTACCTTCTCCACAATTTTCTTAATCTCTTGAAGATCTGTCATTGTCAGGACATTTTATATAAATTCTCTTTATAGGCTGTTGAAATAGTTACTTTATAATTCCTATTCCATAATTTTTGCCATTGATCCAATTCAATTGTTTAACTAAAATTTCTTGCCCAGGCAATCATTGTTTCCTTTACCTGTTCCTCCTCCAGCTTCCTACTTAATAAGTAATTATATATCTTCTTTATTAATTTTTCATGTGTTGGACTTCATTTCTGACAAAACAGATAGTTATACATTAAAACCCATGCCATAGTGTATGTGTGGCATAACCTTAGGGTTTTTTGTTGGCAAAGTCTGTGAGGAGCATCACAAGAATCATTGTGTCATTGACTGGAATATAAAAAGGTTGGGTGCAGATCCAGTTCCTTCTAAATCCAAGGAGGAGAGAAAAGTGACCTAGTGAAAGGAACAGTGGCCGGAAATCAGTTGCAGATAAAGTGGTTGTCCAAATTTTGCAGCCCAGAAAAATACCTTAAAAATAGGAGCCACAACAGAGGAGTAATATAGAAGGAAGGAGCAAGTGAGCGAAAGAACCTTCTTCCTCATCTCTTCTTCCGGAGGCCTTTCTGAATGAAGAGCGACTTTATTAGCAGCAGCAGCTGCCCTGAGAGCCTTCCTCCTCTCTTCAGTCCGATGGGGTACTTCTGAAGCTAAGAAAGGCCTTTTGTTCTTTGGTTTTTAGGATTATTATTTATAATACCTTCTACTGAGTGGAGCTGTTCATATGTCCAACAAACCTTCCTTGTTTTCATTTTCCCTTTGGCAAATTTATCACTTTTCCTTTGTTGTCCCAAACTCAGAACAAACCTCAATGAAACTAATGCCTCAATTGGCACCTATAAACATCAAAGATAGACTTGCCTAGCCAGAGAGCACAACACAAGTCTATTTGGTAAAATTAATATGCAAATCCTTCTTCCTTTGTTGCACCTTTCCTTGTTATTCAGAATGATGATCTTTCTGAGCTCATCTTAAAGATCTCTCTTTTGAATAAGAGAAGGGACTTCTTCAGTTGGTGTGTAGTCAAGGAGTTGTGTTTTGTGGAGAAATGCATTTCTTTCCAATGTACCCGAGATCATGGTTGGAGCCCTAGTTTCCTCTTTGACTGCAGGTCACTGGGCTCAGGATAAAATGAGAAGGGTCAACTGCATCTCGAGGCTACCTCTATGGTGGACCATGCCTTATTGCTTTCTAATTCCTGCGATAAGAGCTTTGGCCTTGCTTTTAAAATATTGGGACTCATCTGGCACTTTCTGCTACACAAACATCTCTGGAATAATTTGTGGAGTGGGTCACAGATGCAACAAGGCTTGTTATTTAGGCTTATGAATACAGTTAGTAGGGGGATGGAATTATTCTGGAAAATTTTATATTGCCTGAGACACAAGAGTCCTATCAATCATGCTAGTGGTGTCTGCAGTCTCTCTCTCTTTCTCTCG
>JAEANM010002650.1:0-24030 GCA_017656035.1 Myanophis thanlyinensis | reverse complement strand
AAATAAAATAAAATAAAATATAAAATAAAATAGGGCTTGTTAAGTGCATATGAGGTATTTCAGGCTGGGGAAGGGGGGCTACTGATGGAACAGGCCGCCTGCCTAAGACCACCCAAGGCCTCCCCCCCCCCCATCCAGCCTCTGGAAGCTCCATCCTGCCCTGCAACGGGCTGGGGGAGACTTCTGGATGTCTGAACGGGCTTCTGAGGGGCAGATCCACACCTTAGAAGCTCCATTTCAGCTGGCAACATACAAGGCAAGGCCTCTGGAAGCCTGAACGAGGCTTCTGAGAGGTGGATCTACACTTCAGAAGCTCCATTTCAGCCAGCAACGTCCCAGGCAAAACCTCTGGATGCCCAAATGGGACTTCTGAGGGGCAGATCCGCACCTCAGAAGTTCCATTTCGGCCCGCAACATACAGGATGAATGTTGCATAGCCTCTGTGGTTGTTCATTACAGCAAACAACTGCCGTGGTGCTGCAAGATTTGTAGTTTTGGCCTGTTCGCAAATGCTAGGGGGCGCTTATCACGTAACTTCCAACATTTACTAAGGGAACACTCATAACCTGGTGATTACCTGTATTGAGCTGTTTAGTGAACATTTCAATTTCATTAGAATTGACAACTTCTTTTCTGAGGCCCATAAACTTTTATTTTAATTGAGCATTCACTTCCGTATATCTTTGTCAGAAAAAGTTGATTCCACTGGTGACAACCATTGTAAATGGTTCTTTTACAGGGGAGGAACTGTACTGGTCTCTCATCGTAATGATTAGAAAGTCTATTTTAAAAGAGCTATTTGTCCTAGTATTTCATTACTTTTTCCAGAAAAAACAGTGAATGTTGGCTCAACATGTTCAATAGATACATGGTTGCATGCACTGCTGTTTAAGCAAATTTATTTATAAATACAACTTAACAAAACTCTGGCCATATGGATTACAGAATCCATCAGAACATAAATTATCTTGGAATCTAAAAAAAGACAAAGATCAAACAATACAACTAGATTTTAATTTTAAAAATTGAATTAGTAAGAATTAACTATAGAAGTCTCCACAGAATTCGGCAGAATCGGTTGAAACCATCTTACAAAGGTATGAAGAAAAAATAGAAGTCATGTACATTGCTTTGAGCTCCTACTATAAAAATGAGGTATAAATGTAATTGATAACTAAAAGCAGGATCAAAACATATTTTTCTAAAAAGTATATTTTATTCTTTGATGGCAAGATTAAAATTCATAGACAGTGAATAGCATTGACTGATCAAGAAAATCACACCTGCTCGATTGAGGTTTTGGTTGTTTAGGATATTAACTACACATTTTAATAGCTAATAGTTAAGATTTACCATAATCTTCTCCACGTAAAATTTCAGGAGCAATATAATTAGGAGTGCCACAGAAAGTGCTGGTGGTGTCGCCAGGTCTTAATCCTTCCTTTTAAAATAGAAACAAGGAAAAAGTATCTTACACAGTTCAAATATGTCTTCTTCTTCCAATTCATCTTAGGGGTATAAAAAATCGCACTTTTTAGTAGGATAGGGGCATTCTGGTTAGCAGACTTATTAAAAGACTACAGGTATCTGGAGTTATTTTAAACAAAACTGTACTTCATGCTAATGAATTTCCTAATGATCTATACATAATTTCCTTCTTGCCCAGTATGGACACCTACATCCTTTCAAACTGGAATAACCAGAGTGGAATAAGCTTGTATTTGTTCAGTATAGGAGTATCGATTTGATATTGCTTATAATAACCTGAGAATGCAAAACTTTAAATGAAGATACTTGTAATCTGATAATAAAATAAAATCCATCACTTGAACCAATCCTCTGAAGCAAAGCGATGTCAACTAAAACCAAATGTATCTAACTGACATAGTAGATACGACTAATGAAATAACATAACACTGGACAACAAAGATTTTACTTCCTGAACACTTTTGGATGAATCTTATGGATTTTGAATTGCTATTCATGAAAATAACCTGTAATTTAATCTGTCATGTACCATTTTACAGAAATCTTCTGTTTTTACACAAGGGCAATGTCCTTCATGGCCTGTTGGCTACTATGCACACATAAAACATACAGAAACATGGAGCTGTCTTTAAAGTACATCTCCTGTACAACTGAAATATCTATGGAGATCTAAAGTTGCAATACGTTAAAAAGAAATGGCCATTCCAAAAGAATTTGGTTCCAAGACAGAAAAATGTGGCATGTGGTGTAACAGCATACAAGACCATGAAGAGCAACATGTCACTGAAGATTCATTTTCTGCATTTACAATTGTACTTCTTTCTTGAAAATCTAGGCGACGAACATGGTGAAAAGTCATTGCCACAAAGAAAAAAACAGTATCAGGGCAAGTGAAATCCACCAATATTGGCCAACTATTGTTGGACACTGCAGTGAGATGCAACAGACACCAAGTACAAACGAAAATCAGCAGCAAAACATTTTAGCCCTGTTGAACGCATGCAGGGTGTCAAAAACACTATGCAATTAAATGCGTTATAGTAATTAAAAGTTAATTTCATATTTTTCAAGATTCCTCCTGATACAGTAATTCTGAAATTATATTTGTGTTCAATTTGAAGGGGTCTGTTATTATCACGTTTTTCTAAAAGCAAAACCTTTGGAAAAAAATGTGTTGTCCAATGTCGACATTTCTACTTCATGTATACAAATGGCATACATTGGTATCAATAAAACATCACACAAATGATATAAAAGACACAAGTTATGCCAACTATTGACACCAACCAGAGAAAAGTTGCACAGGAAAAATGTGCATTCTACCCCATTAAATGAAGCTCCAGAAAACCAAGGTTTCACTGCATTTTAATCATTTTTAAAAGCTTTTGAAAATAGCCATTTCTGACCAAAAGGCATCCAACAAGAAACGTTCGGATTTCAATTGGTGGATATTTTGCTTCTCACCTTGCACATGCCATAGTCTGTCAACTTGATATGTCCCTCAGAATCCAGCAAAACATTGTCCAGCTTCAAGTCTCTATAAATTATTCCTCGTTCATGAAGGTAGTTTAAAGCTAAACTGATTTCTGCAGAGTAAAACCTAAAATGAAACCAGCATTTTAAAATACACTTCCCAAAATTTTGGAGAGATCTCTGCCTACCAAGTCATTTTTCCCCGGAAAAATGAAAGCACTTTGTTCTTCTCGTTGTGCCTTTTTGGGCCGTGGCATCACACTGCTCCTGAACAAGCAATTGGATGGGAAGATCCATGGAATATTTTGAATCAGAAAGGGGGCAAAGTAAACATTTGCTTTTTATCTATTTCCCCATTTTATGTCAGATCAGCTTTTTGCTTAGCTTACTAACAGACTCACTGCTACGCCTCTGTGCCCAAAATTCCTTTTATAGTTCATCTTGCTATTTTTTTTTTAAGATTTTGCTTTTTATATGCCGTTTATCTGAGGAAGCTGGATGAAGATGAGTATAATTACCAGTACCAGCCAGACGCCGCTATGTTTCAGTTGAGCAACAATTATTGCACAGAGCAGTAGCAGTGGTAATTATTGGTAATTCCACATTAACTGTAATTGTTACCTTTTTTCGGCTTTGAATGACAAAAAAAAATTAAATAGTTTACTATCAATTCTTTAGCACTTTTGGAGAGGCTCTTTGATGCAGAACTGAATCCAGCAGGTCTGGGGAAATCAATCTGTGGTTCTTGACCTATTCCAAAAAATATCCTTGCAAAGGCAAGGAAAAATAATTTGGAAAAAATATGAATATGTAAGGGATTGTTCTCCCTTTCTCAGCCAAGCTAGAAAGAATAAACAGAAGAGGCAGTGCTGGGATCAGAGCAGTTCAACTCCCAGAAAAAGGAAACATGCCGATACCCAGGGTGGACAAAAAATATATGCTGCACTGAAATATATTTTTTTCCTCTCTTAACGCTTAACTGGTCTGCAAAATTCACATCAAAGAAGCACACACCTGGCATGTTCTTCAGGCAATTTCCTTTGTCGCTGCATGTGAAACATGAGATCCCCTCCATTCACATATTCGATAACAAAAAATAGCCTAAATCACAAAGAGAAATTATGTAATGGATAACTTTCACACACCAGGTTATCATCAGTCACCTTCTTATCACTTATGCAACTTAAGGTAACATAGTTCTCACAATATAACTTCCTCGCTATTCATTGTAAAATGTATTTATTCTTTACCAACTTTTTTCCCATATGACTGTGCTTTATTTATAAATTTCCCTCTTGCTTTTTTTTTTTTTTTTTTTTTGATAATGATAGAAAATAAGGAGAACACCAAGCATTCATAAACACCTCAGGACTAATTACTTCCTTTTATTAAGTCTTCCTTGGAGAATTTCAGAGATAATTTATTCATCACCACCATCAGGTAAGCATGGAAGCAGGACAGCAGATATGAAAATTACTGAAGATTAATTTGTTGCAACCTACTTTTTTGGGTTGTTTTCCACTGTCTTACAAAGTTTTCTAATCTTAGTATCAAGAGCTGCATCTGTTCCACATGAGAAGTTGTTTTTTCAAAGGGTCATTTACGTATTACATTATTTTGGTTCACTTCATCATTCTTGATCAGTTTTGCCACACTCAAAGCCATTTTTTAAACTTTTCTACAAAGATCTACATAATCTACAGCTGAAATTTCTATTATGCATACTATTATGTGAAAACAAATTCAAATCTATTCAGAATTCTCATCAAGTTATCCTGTTAGCTTGTTATAAGACTATAGGCAAATAATATTTTCCATCATTTAGATATCCTCCTTTTTTTTAAGGCTATCAGAAGATTTTTTTGGGTGTGTGAAATATTTATTCTCATCTCCCCATCTTAAAAACCCTGTGGATGTTGCTTTATGTAATAATATTCTTAATTATGTAGATGATTTCCTTGTTTGATTACCTTTCTTCTGAAAATCACTTTTGCAAATAAGTAATGATGTAATTATTTTTTTGAAATGACAGCAATAGTTTCTTTTTTTTACAAAAGTATAAGCAATCTTTTATAAAAAGAATAGAAAAAAATAGGTGAAAAACAAATATCTTGTTGCGCAGTTTACCTGCTTTCTGTCTGAAAACACGAGTGAAGACCAACAAGGAAAGGATGATTTGATGCTTGCTCAAAGACATGTTTTTCTGTTTGGACCCAGTCAATATCCTGTAACAAACATACACAGAATACTCCACGTCTTTACAAAATTTTCTGGGAAATGCTAATTAACCTGTTAGCTAAAGTTGATTACCGAACCAGAGATAAGCAGAAATATCTACTCTTATAATAGCAAGGTGGGAAATCATGTACTCTCTATGTCCACAAACAGCAATTATTCATTATTAGGGCACCACTGAGGAGTCTAAAGTTTCCAACTTCATGTATCAGTGCAAGTTCAAGATAATCTTACATTTCCCACAGTTCTTACACTGTGTTTATTCCACTGCATTCCATCACTGTATTCAATCAAATATCTTGACACCACATGATGACTTGAGATTTGTTAATAGGTTTATGCATTATTAGGCATATTTAGGCTAAATATATTCCCAAAATGCAACGAAACTACACTCGAATGTCCAAGGTTTCTGATTTCAAAGTGTTCCCCTTGCAAAAATTCAACATTTCCAGCATTTTTGTTAATGGAAAAGGTAGCTAAGCATAATAGCAGTTCAGAAGTGGAACTCTTCAAGCAGCAAAATCTGATCACTAATTTCAAGAAATTATTAACTGTCTAATCTACCGGTAGCTTCATTAAACATTTCCCTGGCTTATCCATAATAAATGTAGGTGAAACAATAATTGGATAAACCATCCCCTCTTCCAAGAACTATACCAGCTCCCTGAAGTGGCATAAGGCATTACAAAAGAGCTCATTAAAGAAAGAGAAGATACTCCAATGGATTTAACTGGACCCGAGTCATAGAACAATTTCAGCAGAGAATCAAATCACCAGATATTAGGCAGTATGTAAAAATTTAAAACATGGTTAAGTATCACTCACCTCATCATCATTAACTAATTCTTTTTTCACAACTTTCATGGCATAAATGCGCTCCGTCTTTTTTAATCGAACTAAAAGAACTTTTGCATAACTTCCTCTCCCTATAACACGAAGTAAATCAAAATCTTGGAGACCTAGACTGGAAGATACTTTGCCACTTTCTCTACTCTTGGCCTGTAAGTAGAGAAATTCCTTGGATTAGTGAGGATGCAATGCTGGACCATTCTTATAGCCGATAGTTCTTACTACTAATTTATGATAAAATAATCACATGAAGCGGCACTATCAATTAAAGGCGTTTTCAGTTATGGACTTACAAAGTCACCAATAATTTTAATAGTAAAGAATTAAGAGTACCTCCTTTTCTTCACCAACATGGTCTAAACTTTCATGACTTGAAGGATGATATGGAATCACTAAAAGGAAAAGAAAAAAACCCTCAGATCTCCAGATAAATGCACCATATTTGTAAAAGGCTTGGGTTAAAACTGGTAATTGGATTGGATTAATGCAATTAATCTACATAGCCCTGCCCCTGAAGAGTACCGTATTTTTTGGTGTATAAGACGCTCCAGAGTATAAGATGCACCTAGCTTTTGGGGAGGAAAACAAGAAAAAAAAAATCTGCCTCTACAACGATCAACTGTTCCAGGCTACAGGGATTGCTGCAGCCTATCACAGCCTACTGCCGCCTTTGCATGCCCCTTTTTGGCCCATTTTTCTTCCTTCTTTTGGCCCAAAAACAAAAAAAACAAAAAACAGGCTGGCTGGCAGGTGGGCAGGGCTTTGGCAACATTCGCTGTATAAGACGCACAGATATTTTCACCCACTTTTTTTTGGGGGGGGGGAGTATGTCTTACACACTGAAAAATACGGTATTTGCAAGTTTTAGCTGGTGCAAAATGTAATAGCACAGGGAACTGTAGGTACCGGTCACTCGGCACACGTGACACATATGCTCTGCAAGCGGCAATGGCTGCAGGTACAGGTAGCCCTTGCCTTATGACCATAGCTGGAACCGTGATCTCTGTTGTTGAGTAAATAAGTCTTTTAGCAAGACGTCACATGACTGCCCACATGACTGCTTTACTCTAAAACTGCAATCCTGGCACTACCAACTATGGCTGTTGAACGATCACACAAGTCATTAAGTGGAGTTGCAGATAAGGAACGCAAGATGCCAGACATCCAAGAGACATCCAAGAAAGGTTTTCAGCCCGAGTGAAGAGACACTCGTGCATGGCCTGGGTTAGGCCTTCCCCAACCAGCTTTGAGGCCCTTCACCAACCATTACCTTATCACGCTGACTATCTGCTTGGATTTCAGCTTGCTTTCATTGCTAGGGGCTGTCCAAGAGCTTCGAGTCAAAGGAGTTCAGCTCTTGGTGCACAGAAAGTATCTCCTTTGGCAGAGTGCACAAATAAGAGCTGAAACCCTGAAGATTTTCTGCACCCGCCAAAGGAGTTCAGGTCCCCTCAGGAGGCAGCTCTTTCACCCAGCTCCCAGAGACCAGAAGAAGTCCTCTCAGCAAAGTGGCAGTAGCTTACAACCTTCCATGTTGGTTTCCTCATAACTTTCTGGGTAGCCCAGCAGAGAAAATTGCAAATGGAGATCCCATGATCATGGGGCATTTGATAATTGGTTGTAAGCATGAACAGGTTGCCAAGCACTAGGCAGCAATCATGTGACACTGGGGGTGAGGATGCAATTTTTTTTGCAATGACGGAAGTGCTTTATAGGCAGTAAAGCAATACTTCCGAGGCATCATAATTTCAAACAGTTGTTAAACGAATGATCATAAATCAAGGACTGCCTCTATGCTTCTGGTATTAAATGTATTGATGGTTACTTTTAAAGCCCTTCATGGCTTGAAGCTGGATTGGATTGGATTGGAACAGAACGGAACAGAACAGTTGGAAGGAACCTTGGATGTCATCGAGCCCAAATTCCTGCTCAGGCAGGAAATCCTGTATCATTTCAGACAAATGGTTGTCCAATCTCTTCTTAAAACCTTCCAGTTGTTGGAGCATTTGCAACTTCTGGAGGCAAGTTGTTCCACTGATTAATTGTTCTAACATACTACTGGGGAGAGGTGGTTACTTATGAGAGCATCTTTCCCCAGTACTGTATTGTCTACCCAACCTTTTAGATCCAGCAGGTGAGGCATGTTTGGGATCCAGGAAGAGGCCCTTTTCTGTTACGACACCCGGTCTTGGCAACATCAACCCTCCACTCTGAGTTCAGGCTTGCCCCAACCCTGCTAGCCTTTTCCAAGACATTAAAAGATCGGCTTTTAATGTCAAGCCTGAAAGTGTGAGCGAAAGTGTGAGTTCTTGGTTGCATAGATTGGGAGGTGTTTTGATTGTTCTTGGCTGTTATTTCATGCATGGTTATTTGTGCTTTTACTTTGTTTTTGTTTTGTTATCCGCCCAGAATCATGTAGATGAGCTATGCAGCTGGATAAATGTATCCTATGATTAAAACAATAATTTTATTTTGTTTTCCATGATTGCGAGGACACCTTTTAGAATTAACAGAAAACCGTTGCACCAAATTAGAAAATAAAACCCTGGTTGATAAGCATCTCTTGCATTTTTTCCTAATGTTATTAATTTATTAGATTTATATTCTAAATTATGTATTAAACACCTTTTTGGATGCCTATATGTAAAATAAACACATAGCTATCAGCAATAAAACAAGAATTTTTAGCTTCTTAGAGAAAACAATTCATGAAAATAGTTAGTGAAAATATAAATACTTGTGCAGGGTTTTGTCTTCATTTTTTGTATGAGAAGAGGGAGTAATGTTCTTACCTGGTTCTATATTATCAGAATGCACTGAGGAATGATCCATAGGCTCCTACAAAATATATAAATGAAAAGGAAAAATCATAATTTTTCATTTCTGGAAAGAGGCAGTATGTTTATTTTAGGATAAATTTCACTATTTCCCAAGCAAACCCAAAAACATGCAAGAGATCAAGCTGCACAGTGCCTTCATTAGAAATGGTTTAGTTAAAATAAAGCAGCCCCAATATTGACTTCACTCAAATAGTTCAATGTACATAAAAATGCTTTAATAATATAGGAAAAATTGACAAATAGGGTTTTTGTAGGCAGGCAAAAAAAACTTCAACCAGATTTCAAGCCTTGATTATTTTTTACTGATGTATTCAGTGTACTGCTATACATGTATACACGCATACACTAGAGCAGACATGGGCAAACTACGGCCCACGGGACACACCCGGCCCATTGGCCTCTTTAATCCAGCCCGCCGAACTAGTTCTGCAGACTGGGGAGTTCGCCCTCACTGACGCCTCCCTCGGCAGCGTATCCCTAGTGCCGCCGGCGAAGCGGGACAGGCCGCTGACGCCCATGTATCTTTGCAGGCGTGGGATGCTGAACGCAGCAGCCATGAAGAAGGTAAGAGGGCAGTGGGCGGCAGCGGCTCCGCAACAGCAACGCGGCTTTTCTCCCGTCGCCCAGATGCTGCTGATGGGGAAATACCAACAGCACCTGGGCGGCGGGAGAAGAGCCGGCGTTGCCGCTGTGGAGCCGCCGCCCGCCCGCCGCCCTCTTACCTTCTTCTTCATGGCTGCTGCGTTCGGCATCCCACACCTGCAAAGACACATGGGGGAGGGGGGCTGCGGGAGGGGGAGGGGGAGCCCGTAAATGTGGCCTGAGAGTCAAAAAGTTTGCCCACCCCTGCACTAGAGAAATGTACAACTATCAGTTTTACTTACCGGTGGTAAAGCATGACGGCCACATTCTATGCTGACAAGTTTATGACATTTTTTATGAACTAGAAGTTTACAATTGATGCATTTATATCCCTGGCGTCCTAATCCCCATATTCGGTCAGTACAGATGGAACAATGAGCTCTCTAGAAAACAAAAGAACATAAATAATAAGTGGATATCAGCTCTGGAATCTGGAATTGCACTTAATGCCTGTTCTCTGCTTTACTTGTAAAATATTACATAGGAAATACACCAACAGTCCATTTTATTACTCCTAATATTTGTTCTTCACTAAGTATTGTTTTAAAGTTAATTTTCTATTTTTTCCCCCAGGTTATAGTTTCCCTTATATTCTGAAGTTTTGCTAAGCATCCTATATTCCGCAAGCACTTATTTTCTATTATTTCTGAATGTTTGCAAAAATATCAATAGTTTCTCCAATTTTATCTATATATAATATATAAGGTACCAAACATATGTATAGAATATATTCACATAGTATTTTAAACTATAGCTGGGTTAACAGAGTGGTTTTAAAATATTTATTAATCATTTCTAAAAGAATAAAAAGGGATGAAGTGAATAAAAAACAAAAGGAGAAAAATTGTTGATACATAAATCTAGTATCAGTAAGTGAACAAAGGAATTACTTTACTATAGTTAGTATTACTATACTAAGTTAGTATTACTTTACTATAGTTAGAATTACTATAGTTAGTACTCAATGTATTGTTGATGAAAAACTAATCATTTAAAAGTACATTAAATTATTTTAACAATATGAGAGGACAATTTGTTGAATGAAACATGATATCTACACATTCATTACTGTCATAATCACATACAACAATGACTATGTTTTTAACACCATGATAAACAAACAGAAAAACAAAGTGGAGTATAGAAATATGTTTACATAATTTAATTTCTAGACTGAAAGCAGTGTTTAATGCATTGCATCAAAACCAAAAAGGCCTGCAGAACTTAAAAGATTATGACATAAACTTAAAATCTGGTCCAGTCAAGCTTTTTTTCAACATGTAAAATGATAGCACAAGGTAAATAATATCACTTTCTTTTTCTGGGGGAGATCATGAGACGTCACTCTGGCTTCAATTATGTCAAACTGTTTATTCAGCAACTGACCGCTATTTAAAATACTTCCCACAATATTGTTTTGAGAAAAAAAGACTGAGATACAGTTGCTTTATCTTTGCAGCTTATGTAGTCATGGCTTTTCTATGTTGGTTAAGAGTCGCGGTAGCGCAGTGGTAGAATGCAGTACTGCAGGCTACTTCTGCTGACTGTCAATAGCGCCAGGCTCAAAGTTGACTCAGCTTTCCATCCTTCCAAAATGGGTAAAATGAGGACCCAGATTGTTGGGGGCCATATGTTGACTCTGTAAACCGCTTAGAGGGGACTGTAAAGCACTGTGAAGCAGTATATAAGTCTAAGTGCTATTGGTTAACAGACTGAGCTGACTATCAAGGACCCCTGGTTTTCAATTTCTTCTCTGAATCAGTTTTCTGATTTCTAGGTTTGTAACAAACTTTTTTTTTAATGCAAAAATTTAGGATGACAGTGTTTATCCATACATCCTTCTTCTTTGTAACAATACTAACAGCCTTTACTAAGATGGCTATACTCGTTCTACATTTAGAAAAACAATGACTCTCAATATCAGTTTTTCTGAATGTGACAGCTTAATGCTCTGCTCTGGGGTTTTTATATGCACCTAGGTGATGGAATATTCTCAGAATAGGATGAAAGGTTAGAAAAACTGTTTGATCCAAAATGGGTCTTCTTAAGATGAAGTTTTGGATAACTGCAATGCTTTCCACATGGGGCTGTCCTTGAAGACCTCCTGGAAACTTCAAATGATCCAGAATACAACAGGGCACATAGGTTTCTTCATATACTGCCTCTGTGGCACAAGATGCACTGGCTTCCAGTTTCTTTTCTGGTACAGTTTGAGGTGCTGATCATCACCTTTAAAGGACTAGATAGTAGAGGGCCAAGCTACCTGCAGGACTGCCTTTCTCTAAGGACATCTAGCTATTCTACCAGTTCAGATAGAGTGGGCTGGCTCCTGGTCCCTTCTCTTAAGTGCTGCTGTCTTACAGGATCTAATAAGAGTGACTTTTCCATCGCAGCCCCTACCCTATGGAAAACCCTGAACCCTGACGTTGAGAAGGCCTCTACTTTTCCCCCAAGCCCTAGCATAAGATTGGACAATTATACCTTACAAAGTTGATTTAGCACCAGGTCTTTAATATTTTTAGTGTTTTATTTTACCTTCATGGTTTTAATAAGGTGTTTAATATGCTGTTTTAACTTTTGATTAGGAGCTGCCCATAGTTGGTTGGTTAAAAGATGGACAACTAGATAAACAAATAACTCTCCAACTAACCAAAGTTTGTCATAATGTTCTAAAGCAGGAAGTTATGGTTCCCAGCTTATGATGTTCACGTATAAGTTCATTTGACTGTTCCTTTTTTTAATTGAGCTGATAACCACGTTATGGATAAATTTAAAAAAAAAAAAATTACTAAAAGCTTCCTGATTTGCTTGCTCATGCTGCAAAGGCAGAAGCAACTGCATGAACAATGAAGCACATGCAATCACTCTACATGAAGCAGTTTGGTACTTCCAAAGCATTGTTTTTTAGTTGCCATCATCCTTCATGGCAGTCCTGGGCATTTTATGGTCCCTGAGCCACATCTGGCCCTCTGGCTGTCCTTATCCAGCCCGCTTGAGATCAACCAGAAATTAGAAATCAAATGTAAACAAACTGTGGCATGTATTCTTAACAGTATCAGCTAAACAAAACCATATAAGTTTCTGTTTTTTACAAAGTGGTCAAATTAATATTGAGTAGAATTAAGTTCAGCCTGTTGGTTTGGCCCTCCACAACAGTTCAGATTTCTCATGTGGTCCCTTGAAAAAATTAATTTCCCACCCCTGTTTGTGCTTTACAGCTGCTAAGAATAACTACAGGCTACACAATAATCGCTGGTATATGTGTTGTGCAGACCAGTGGAAAATTAGATACTTTAATTCTGCAGAAATAATACTTGCAAGGTATTTCTTCCCTTTTAAGGACATAGGATAATTTAGAAGTAATGCCGTTGGTTGAAAATCAAAAGGTTATCAAAAATAAAAATTCTTACTGATAAAGTTGTATTATAGTGAATGTAAATAAATTCTGGGTTAAAAGCTGATAAAGTAAACTTGAGCTTTTAAAGTCTATTTTCTTAGCAACAGGACTTAAATGAAAGGAAATAGTTATCAGACACCACAAAAGATTAAAGTCCAATTTTGAAAAGAGAAAGCAGCAATGAAATGTATGAACACTTACTCTGTTAAAACGCTTGGCTTGAAACGTATGACCATTTGCACAATAGAGCTTTCTCCATCTCCGTGCACCCCTGCGATAAATAGATTCTAAGGGAAAATAAATAAATTTAAGGTAAACTAATAATTATGACAGACAATGCTGAATTGTTTCAACCCTATCTTGTAATTAAGCTGAACTCTTATTCAAGAGCTGCACAAATCAAACTTCTATGTACACATTGCACAAAGACTGAACAAGTCAGTAAATGAGAACAATTTACACTTAATACTAAGAAACAAGAGAACAGATATATTGAATACTAAGAGTGTCCTCATTAACACCAGCTGTTTATTTTTCATATATTAAAAAAAAATCAAAGCTAGCTTAAAAGGCTCAGATAATATTTTAGGGTTCCCCCCCCCCCCTCTTTTTACAACTCTGTAATCTCTTGATTCGGGTTGGCTAACTTGACCCGAGAAGAGCTAAGCTTTTCCTGGCTGGCTGCTCTTCCTGACACCTACGTGGAGTTTGCAGCAGAAATTTTGTCTCTGCACTCTGATACAGAAACTTCTGTCACTGCCTAGGATTGAACTCTCAACCTTCCAAGTGGGAGGTGACAGTCTTCACCTCTAGGCCACAGCACCGTTCAGATAATATTTTAGGACATTATCTTGGCAGAAAAGCAAGTAGGGTTTGGATCAGATCCATCCACTCTATACATCAGTTAATACTTTAATCATCTGATTCAAAAACAATAACCTAAAACAGGTTTGTACACTACTTTCTGTGATTTTAAGCAGGATTTCCACCTAACATCTAGGAAAATCTTTACTGCAGAAACCCAAAGTCACAATACCAGTCTCATGGGAAAGCGTAACTTAATATGGTATTTCTCAGAAACATTTGAACTGGAAACTAAATTAAACAAGGATGCATCCTTACCCCATTAGTATTTCTATTTTACACCAAGAATGGGGTATTTATCTGTAGAGAAACATCTCAAATTAGCTAATCTCCACCCCCACAATAACACTAGTATATAGAAGATGCAGTAGTTGCTTGATAGACCTCAGAAGGTCTAAAGGAGGGATGTCCAACCCTAGCAATTATAAGACCTGTGGACTTCAACTCCAGTGGTGGGATGCAACCAGTTTTATTACGGGTTCGATACGTGTGCATTACATTCTTTCTGAAATGGGTGCATTTAAAAGCACTGAAATTTCTCAACTGTAAATAGGCCAGAGCTATTTTATAAATACAGCTGTTGCTTTTTATAGGATAGGATACCCTCTCCTATCCCAATTTATCATTCAGAATTGTACTAAAGCAGGGATGTCAAACTCATGGCTCAGGGACTGGATCCAGCCTGCGGGGTGCTTAGATCAGGCCTGCAGGGCCATCCTGGAAGCAGCAAAGGACCAGCCTACAGTGCTTCTGCCAGCAAAAACGAAGCTTGGGAGCCCGTTTTCGCTGGCAGAGGTTGCAGGGAGCCATCACAACTGAAAATGGAGCTTGGGAGCTCATTTACGCTGGCAGAGCGTTGGGCCTCAACAGGTACCCTGACATGAGTGACGTCTAACTGGCCACGCCCACTTTGGCCACGCTCACCCCAAGGCCCTCCGAAGTCAAACACAATCCTGATGCATCCCTCAATGAAATAGAGTCTGACAACTCTGTACTAAAGCCTGAAAATAGATGTAATAAGAAATTCAGTGTTTCTGTTGGATTTGGGAGAAAATATTATTCATATTTTAGGTTTTCTATGGCAAATCCATTATACACTACTGGTCCTTAACTAATGACCACAATTTGGACTGGAATTTCATTTGTAAGTTATTGTGGTCATATAATTGAGACACCGATGTGTTTGACAGTTTTTAGAGTGCTCATTAAGTGAAATGTAGTCTTTAAACCCAAATCATGCAGTTTTAAGTCCAAATCCCATATCTGTTAAGCAAATAACTCGTACGTTAAGCAAATCTATCTTCCCAAATGGGGATTTTTTTTGCCAGAAACTGACAAAATGTATAGCAAATCACATAAATGCAAACTGGTTGCCAAGCACTAAAACATACCAAAATGCAGTCACGTGATCGCAGATATGTATGTGCATGGTGTGACTTTTATGATGGCCATTGTAAATTCAAACAATCGGTCATAGGTTGAGGAATACTTTTTTTTTGCTTGATACACTTCTTTTACTTTCATTTAAAATAAGTAGTTTCAATTTATAAGAATAAAGTTGTCATGTACTCCATTTAAAAAGGCGACTTCATAGCATCAATTTAAATGGTATGTCTGTGTTACTTATTAACTTTAATATACTTACTATCTTCCCCTGGACAGGGCATTCCCGGCCTTTCCGGTACACAAGGAAACACTACAGAGGAAAGTAGTAATATGAGATTAATGATTAATTCAAAGACGTGGGAAGCAACAATAATAGCATAGCAGTTAGACTTATATACCGCCTCATAATGTTTACAGTCCTCTCTAAGCGGTTTACAGAGTCAACGTATTGCCTCCAACAATCTGGGTCCTCATTTTACTAACCTCAGAAGGATGAAAGGCTGAGTCAACCTTGAGCCTGTCAAAATCAAACTCCTGGCAGTGGGCAGAGTCAGTCTGCAATAATGCATTCTAACCACTGTGCCACCACAGCTCAGGGTTTAATGCATCATTAAAGAGGATGAAACTTGCATGATTTATAAGATGATTTATGTAACTATGTTTTAACCTAAATCGTTTTTTACCCTTAGAGCAGGCCTGTCAAACTGGCAACCCGCGGGGTCAGATATGTCACGCATAGGCCACTCCCCCCCCAGTTCCACAAAGGCAAAAAATGTTGTGATACATCACGATCCAGTCCATGATGTAATCGAATTTGACACCCGTGCCTTGGAGGGAACTGAAAAAGCATCTGAAAAACTAATTTAAAACTTTACAGTATCTAGAGTTACATCCTTCTAGACTAGATAGTATCATACTGTGTTTCCTGGAACCCCAAGGTTCAACATGACAATTTTTGTTCACACTGTGTGAATTGTATTATTGTAACATTTTTGCTTAATAAAATGTATTATATGAAATGATTTATCAGTGGATTGTACATTGATTTTTCACACTGAAGATACCTCAGGTATCTCAAGTTTGAAGACCATTGCTCTAGACGAAGAATGGACAATTAATTTTCCCAAGGGGTCTCATAAGCAACTGGGATTGTTGTGGAGGGCCAAACCAATAACGCTATGAAGATCCATAAGCATTCATGCATGCACATACATATTCAAGCATGCATTCACATACTATGGTTTTTTTTAAAGTCAGCTTCAAAATAAAAGCATTCCACATGGGCTGGACAGGGATAGCCAAAAGGCCAGATGTGGCCCAGGGGACATAAAATACTTAGGTCTGCTCTAGACCATAATATATACACTGCAACATGCCATGTAGCAATCTCCATTATTCTTTTTAATTTAAATTTAAAGATTTTATGAGTTATTATATGGGTTCATCCAATAAAATCAGTAATCATAGTAGCATTAAGGAATTGCACATATTGTTTTGTCTACTACCACCCCGTTACAAAGATAAATAAAATCTAGAATTATTGCTAAAAAGAAAAGGGTGTCAAACATCTCCATTTTGTTGAGCCACTTTCTATTCTGGAAAGAATTATCTATCTGTTCCACAATATTCACCTCCATCTCTCTAATCTTTGGAGAGACACAGGTGGAAGAATGAGATTATACCATGTTACCATGTATTAGAAGTTCAGAATCCTTATTTAATTCATATAGACGGAAAGCCTCTTCCAGTTCCAGCTGGGAAGAAACAGTACATGGATCTCCTAAAAGAAGAGTTAATTCAAGTTTAGTTATTTTTACTTAACTATACAAATGCCCTGCCACAATCCAGACTCCTAGAAGCTTTCGTGACACAACTAAATTTAAATCAAGATGTTTTTAAATTATCTTTTTTCCCAGAAATATATAGCCACAGACAAGCATAATTTCCACAAATATACTTCCTTCAAAATTCTCAATTTTGCAATTTCATAGGGTAATTGCACAACCAGGAAACTTAGGAAGTATTTATTTTAGAAATATTGTCCTTCAATACTGAATCTGTTATTGCAATACACACCCTTATTTCTGAATAAATGTGTACCAACCTGTTACTACAATTGTATTTGTTTTATAAATGTATTAATGTGTCAGACTGGATATTTTCTATGACAGCTTCTCGTGACAGCACTATTTTTTATTTAGGAAGTTTTTAGGAATTCTCAGAGCTATATTAATGTTTCTGTTTTATCAGTTTCATAAGACGGGTATGAAATTATGAATGAAAAATCCATCAAAAAGATCACGATTCATTCTTCAATTATCAGCAATCTTTCTTGCCAACAAGCCTTCTTCTCAGGAATATTTACCACATGGTAAGTACTGGTGATTAACTTCTAATTCTGTTTTTCTCCACAGCCTCTGTCCATGTTTGAACTTAAATCTTTCTCTGGCAGCTTCCCCTCTTATGCCACATTCGGATCTATTTGGTCCTTGGAAAGTTAGCCTTCCAAAAAAGATGGACATAATCCTAAATCTCTTTCCCTAATTCATTTCTGGCTCGGGAAAAATAATAATAAAACATAACATTTTCAGAACATTTAGATTTTTTTTATTATTAATAATGCATCATTTTAATTTTGCAAATTAAACTGAGCTTTTGAATTTACAGTCCTTATTCCTTAATGAAATCCCTTAATTAATTAAATAAATTCCTTAATTAAAGAATAGTTTGTCATATTTTTGTGAAACATTATTTGAAGCATATATTTCATCTTCATAATAATTATTTTCTTGAGCCTTTTCTCCTCACCATTTTGTAACGACGACGTCTTACATCTTATTCTCTGGAGTGCTGGTGCTACCAGCTGTAATTTGAAGTTCTGCCTACCACATCATTCCAGCAGTCACATGATGCGATCCAGGCACCCGGTTCAGTTACGACATTCCAGAATGCCAGTCATATGGTTGCCATTTGCAACCTTTGCTGCTGGCTTCTGGGAAACAGAGTCCACGAGGAAGCCAGGGAGCCCTTAATGGCAACCACAAGCCCTTGCACTTACTATAAGTCCGCAGGATTTAACAATGGCAATTAAACAATTTTATAGAGTATGGGATTTATTTTATCAATGGCTAGATGGAAAGATATAGTTATTGATATAAGTTAATGTCTTTGTATGAATGAGATTAATATAAGGATACAGATTGCAAATATTAAAATATACAACCATTGGTTGAACATAAGAATTTTAAATATTGACAACTATTTTACATAAAAATGATGGAACAACAGATTACTCAAAAATATTAATAAATTGGTGATATATGAATATATATTAAGATAAATAAAAGGATAATTTATAATGTAACTACAAGTGAAGACTATGAAACAGTGGCACAACAAAAAAATTTATTTTGTAACCAGCTGACACACTGTAAATATAGAACTGGATGATTTTTTTAGGTATATATGGTTTTTATGTTTTGTATGTTTTTTGTATGCTTGTCTTAAAAAAATAAAACATGTTTAAAAAAAAATAACAGCAACCAAAAGTATCAGGACTGCCATCACTAAGCAGTGCAGTAACATGAAGTTATGTTTTGCAATCGTTGCTTAGTGCAATTCAATTCAATTCAATCCTTTATTGTCAATGCACAACATTGTGCAGCGAAATTGAGTATGTTGAGATGTTCTCAGCCTGTGGTCCGCAAACCCCTGTGGTTGCAATGCCATCACATAGGGTCCCCAAATATCTGAAGAAATGTTATGATTTAAATCTTGAGTTCAGTGTCTATGGAGATTCTCAGTCCTCCAAGTCATGGTTGTCAGAAAGGTGTTTTTTTCAAGAGGCAACTGGACTTCCTTTTTTTTCTTTGAAAACGTTGCGCTTTTCATCCAAGAAGCTTCTTCAGTTCTGACTGGATGATGGGGAATGAGTTAAGTCTTGGGGTAAACTCTTGAGTTAAATTTGTGGGGTCAGTGGCTATGGTCCATGGCTACAAAAGGTATTTAAAAGGGGGCATTGGTGAAGAAGAAGCTGAGAACCACTAGCTTAGTGATTAAAATTCCAGCCCAAATGGCCACTGTGAAGAGCTATCTGTATTTAGGTTTCTATGGCTGCCTAATTTGCAAAAGTAACTCTCAATAACGTACAGTTTGAAGTAAGATGAAAATAAGAAGTTAATTTTTTTTTAAAAAACAGGATGTATAAAATAGTTTTAAAAAATAATGGAGTCATTGTAGTAACAATAACAACAAAAACAACTAATATCAACCAAAACATTCAAGGGCTTTACATTCTACACAGATTCGTCCCATGGCCTGGCTCAAAGAGGAAGAGTCAATCCTTTAGGGCATAGGTGTCAAACTCGATTTCATTGAGGGCCACATCAGGGTAGTGTTTGCCCTTGGGGGCCCCGGGGTGGGCATGGCCAGGGTGGGCATGGTCAGCATGACATCACTCGTTTGCGGCTGGTATGGCCTCCTGCAACCCTCTGCCAGAGAAAACGCAGCTCAGGAGGGGAGCTCCATTTTCCCTGGCATAGGCACCGCGGGCCGGTCCTTCGCTGTTTCCAGGGCAGTCCTGCGGGCCAAATGTAAGCACCCCACAGGCCGGATCCAGCCCCCGTGCTTTGACTTTGACAGCCCTGCTTTAGGGCCTTGAGGAAGGACAGAAAGATAAATGCCCTGTGAACTTCAGTGGTAATGAAGTTCTCCAGAGCAGACAACGATACAAAGATGTCCACAAGTTTCACAATGTGATATTGTTGCATAAAGGGGATCTATCCACTCTGCCAGAATTCATGGGCTAAGCAGAAACAAATCAAATATTTTGTGGCTGTTAAACATTTTGTTTCCTTTGTTTCCTTTGTGTATTAGTTAGTGGTTCGATAAGGGTAGGCCTATTCCTTGAGTCCTTCCTTCCAACATATTCAAATGGCTCCTGCTTTTAAACAAGCATTTGTATATTCATTTGAAAGGTTATATATTTACCATTCAAAATTCAAGAATTACACTTCCTTCTTTGCAGCTCTTAAAAAGGCCAGCTAATGCACACACTGAAGCACCTAACATAATTAATTGCAGGGGTTGTTTTCTTTTTTAAAAAAGAACTTTTATTAGGACTTGTTTAGAGAACAAACCTATTCTTCTTCAAAAAGAACTACAGAGCAAAATTTAAAAAATACAGTGCTAATCCAAGAGGCATGTTCTCAAATATGCCTTGAGGGTATTTAATGCCTATAATCCTCCTGGAATTAATGTTTATTTTCTTTGACAATACTTCTATGCACGCCAAAGTTTAAAACTTTCCTGTTCTACCTAACCATCGCCACAAAGTTCTTCCTATTATCATCATGTAAGTAGCTGGAAAAAGGGTTAAATACTGAAATAGCTAAAACTGGATTTCTAGCTCTATAATATACTCATTACATTCATCAAATATAATGAATAATGACCAATAGACCAAAAATAAATGCAGATCTAGAATTAGATTGCTGGAAGTGGCCAGCAAGCTATTGATTCATATCTGTATCTCACCATACCTTTTTAACACCTCACTTTATCTCACCATGCAGTACAGGTAGTCCTCGACTTACAACCACAACCAAGTCCAAAATTTCCACTGCTAAGCAAGATAGTTAATTTTGTCCCATTTTACGACCATTCTTGCCACAGTTGGTAAATGAATCACCGCAGTAGTTAAGTTAGTAACAAGGTTGTTAAATGAATCTGGCTTCCCCATTGACTTTGCTTGACAGAAGGTCGCAAAAATGAGCCAGTTGCCAAATGTATGAATTCTGATCACATGACCATGGGGAATGCTGCAACGGTCAGAAGTGTGAAAAATGAATGTAAATCACTTTTTTCAATTGCACTGTAACTTCAAATGGTGACTACATGAATGGTTTTAAATCAAGGACTACCTGAATATTATTCGCTTTTAAGATTCCCTATCCAGTATTCTGAATTAAGATTAAGTATCAGGAAGTTTACACTGCGGGTCACTTGGAATGAAATACAATAAAGGAACTTGTCTTGCCACTTTCCAGTTCAATAATTCTATTTGCATCTCTTTCCACAGTTAATGTCTTATATTTTTACTCGACTGAACTTGACCAGCTGTGTGAGCTAATAACTTTTGACTTTTTAGGCAGCCTGTAGGACAATCTTTTCTCTATGAATCAACTGGAAATGCAGTAAGACACAGTAAAAAAAAAAAAGCATTTGAGAGGAATAAGAGAAATATAAATTTCCACATGTCCTAAAAAAACTACTGCATTCTTTTTCAATTTATTTCCCACATAATTTGAAAGTAAACTAAAGCAGTATGAGCAAATTAATGATCTACGATGAAACAGGGAAGCCCAAATTCTAAATTTCAAACATAAAAAAACAGTTGTCTATACAACCATCATGAAACCTAAAGCAACGCTAATATCATTTGATAACCCCTATACTATTATAAATTTGAATCTAGAGTCAAGACCAAAACCACAAAACCACAAAGTGCCTCTGTGGACTTTTTACAGCACTGCAAAAAGTCACAGAGGCACTTGATGAAACATTTTAGTAATTTATGAAATTACTAAGTTACTTTGCACTAACTTACCTTCTTCGTCAATCCATTTCATCGTGAATAACTGTTCATTATCGAAGGCGCACATATCTCGAACTTCATTACATAGTCCCTCAAAGGAGATAGAAGGCTCAAAATAAGTTATCATAATGTCCCTGAAAAGAATACAACAAATAGACTGAATTAATTCAGAATTGAACATCCGTCTGTAATTGTACTTATTTTATTTGCTTTTAATTGATCAATTTACATGCAATTTACATACTGCTATGTTCAAAACAACTTCATGCTAATTTAAATGTGCATGAGCCCCTACTTTTTCTAGAAACGAAGCATATGCAAGATTTATTTATTCGTTCCTTTTATATATCTCCAAATCAAAGCAGACTTGTGGTAGTTTAGAAAACAATCATCAAGAACATGCATAAGTTAAATCTTCCATAATAAACACAAATATATCAAAACAACTAATGACTAACCAAAGCCACAATACAGGTAGTCCTCAACTTACAACCATTCATTTAATGATCATTTGAAGTTACAACAGTATAGAAAAAGCAGCATAGGACCATTGTTCATGCTTATGACTACTGCAGCATCCTCAAGGTCACATGATCAAAATTCAGTTGCTGGGCAACTGGTTCGTATTTATGATGGCTGCAGTGTCCCAGAGTCACTTTTGCCTCTTTCTAGGAAGAACTTATTGGACTGGCTGATTGATGTAAAAGGCGGGTTCTGCAAGGACCGAGGTGCCAGGCCGTAAGGGACTGAGACCAAAAAAATACCACTCTGGTTTGCCTAGGGAACCCTACAAATATCCAGAATAGGGACTGAGGAACAAATTACTGTATTTTTCGGCGTATAAGACCCCCCCCCCCAAAAAAAGTGGGTGAAAATGTCTGTGCATCTTATACAGCGAATGTTGCTGAAGCCCCGCCTACCCACCGGCCATTTTTTAGCCTCCACATGCCCTGTTTTTGGGCCTTTTTCTGGTCCATTTTGAGGCTTTTTAAGCCCGTTTTGGGGCTTTTTTTGACCCATTTTCAGGGCTTTTATCAGCCCATTCTTTAGGCTTTTTAAACCTGTTTTTGGGGCTTTTTTGGGAAAAACGGGCCAAAAAAGCCCCAAAAACAGGCCAAAAAACCTCAAAAATGGCCCCCCAAAAAACCTCAAAAAATGGGCGAGCAGAGGCCAAAAACTTTTTTTTGTTGTTTTCCTCTTCTAAATCTAGGTGCGTCTTATACTCAGGTGCGTATTATACGCTGAAAAATATGGTATGTGCTCTCAGTTGTTTAACATCGGCCACTAAAAGGGCGACACTGCCTTTTGCACTAATTGCTGCCTCCAAGGGGGCTTCAAAGGCAGCCCCATACAAAGTGCACTGCAGTAATCTAATTTTTAAAAGGGGGGACGACAGTATGAGTCCCACTGTGATTATGTCATTAAGTTTTATTTTTTTAAGAAAATTAAACGAGGACATAGTAAGAGTTTAGAAATATTTCTAGAATAGGCCACTCCTCAATGAATTATTCTGCCTTAGGAGTTTTAAACTTGAATCATCACCATTACTTAAGAGCCATGTGTAATAAAAGGCTCAAGTTTATGAGAAGATAAATATGGTTCTACGACATTTATGGTGAAGTTTCAAGAAGCTTCATTAATTAATGAAATCATCACAATAAAATAGGTTAAAACTAAGAGTTACTGTGTTTATGGCCTAGCTATCCACATTCTTCATAATTCCTAGCCAACAGATAATGCAACAAAAAGACGGGGGAGTTCTGCATCATATCACAAGCAGCTCCCAACTTACAACCGCAATTGAGCCCAATATTTCTGTTGCTAAGCGGAGTATTGGTTAAGTGAATTTTGCCCCATTTTACGATCTTTCTAGCCACGGCTCTTAAGTGAACCATTGAAGTTGCTCAGTTAGTAATATGACTGCTAAACAAACCTAGCTGCCCCATTGACTTTGCTTGTCAAAAGGGATAACACGAGCCTCTGGGACATTGCAGTCGTAAATATGAGTCACTTGCCAAGCATTCAAATTTTGATCATGTGACCATGGGAATGCTGCAATGGTTGTAAGCATGAAAAAGAGTCCTGTCACTTTTTTCACTGCCGTTGTAACTTTGAAATGTCACTAGATTTTATTTATTATTTATTTATTATTTAGATTTATATACCACCCCCTCTCCCAAAGGACTCGGGGCGGTTTACAGCACATTAAAAAATACATAACAAAATTTAAAACCAGTATAAAATAATTAAATTTAGCT
>JAEANM010002649.1:0-24032 GCA_017656035.1 Myanophis thanlyinensis | reverse complement strand
GAGCCAGCATGGCTGGCTCAGGAATTCTGGGAGTTGAAGTCCACGAGTCATGAAGGAGCCGTAATTGTCCACCCCTGGCCTATACCAAAGTAAAACAGGTATCATCCCTAAAGTTCCTTGCATCAGAGGGCATTCAAACATTTGTCACTTCAAATATCCATTTAAGTCTGTAAAGAGAGAATCTAACAGGTGTCAAACTCTACTTACAGCGGTTCTTCCTTCTCTGTAGCTTTGCCAACTTCCTTCAGTTTATCGACTGCCAGAGCTTGTTTTTCTATCTCATTAAAACTCTTGCTGCTCAGTTTCTGGGCCCCCAAACCACATTTCTTAGCTCCAATCTTTAATTTGGATGCAAAAGAAAAATGAAAAAAAAAAAAAAGTTATCACGTGTTTTCTTTCTTTAAGGACAAAAATGGAAAGGAAACAGCTCTGGTTCCCAAGTCTGCTTTGAAAGCAGTTAAGGAACAATTATGGATGTCAAATTTGGTAAAGCAATGTTGTAAGGGGAATACAAAAAGCACATTTTTAATTCCACCTGCTTGTGCGGCTAGATATAAATCACATGAAATGCAGCCTACTTCTACGTTACCATATAGAGAAGCAGACTAGGCATGCATGGAATTAAGCAAACAGCTTATCAAATTACTACTGCTTGCTCCCAAACCAGTCCTATATAGCATGGAAATAAGACTGGCAAATACACCTCTAAATGGATGTCCCAAACGTGCTTTTTCAAGACGCAATGGGACTTTCTAGTTTTTCCTCTGAAGATGTTTTGCTTCTCATCTAAGAAGCTTCTTCAGCTCAGAAACTAGGAAGTCCATTTGCCTCTTGAAAAAGCACCTTTGGGACAACCATGACCTGGATGATTGAGAATCTCCATAGACCTCTAAATGGATGTATAACCCAGTCCAGTGGCATCTGCAGCAAGCCACAATGAGTCGGATGAGACCACAGCTGCATGGTGCCTGCCCTCACTATTTAAGTTAACAGCTGTTTCCTGTTACCTGACTGATACAAGTTGTTGCATATGCATTATGCCATCGTCATGCACTTTTCATAATGTGTCTCCATATTATCGTAGTGGAGCCAATTTAAGAGCAGTGGGTATGAATCCCACAAGGAAGGTTCAATTCTTTCTCACACACACACACTTCCCTTCAACTAGTTAATATAATAGGATGTCACTTTTTAAGAGAGGATGGTCTACATATAGCTACAGAGGACTAATTTGATTAAATTCAGAGCTATACAACTCTTTATATAGTAACTTTCAAAACCATATAAAAAAGAGAATGAATCTCTGAGCAGCCCATTAAAAGACAGACTTGAAAAAAATATCAGGCTAAACACTTACTCCCTTTTTTACTTGATTTGGTTTCTTCTTCATCACACAACTGATTTCTGTAAGAAAAATACACACAGCCTATGAACTATATACACTGTAAGATGATGGACTTAGCATTAACAGTAATACCTGCAAAAGTATAAAACCCCAGAATTGCCCATTTAACTTAAAGAATTAGGAAAAGCAATACAAAATAATACGGAATTAGTTTTCAACGTTTAAAAATAATATATAATCAGCCGGCGAAAGGGAATCCTAGGCACCTGCTTATAAATTAGTGCATGTCCAAATTTCTGTATTTTTCAAGAAAAGAATTTAGTATAAAAAGGGAAACGTGTCTCGAGAATGTCTACATAACAGGTTTTTTTAGGGGAAACTAAGATGACATTTTTAAGTTGAATAAAGTAACTGAATATTTGTATACAAGTAAATGGCCAGTAATCCTAAATGGCCTACAAGCAATAAACTGTTCAGAAAATGTAACAAATAGATATCAACACAATAAAACAGGTAACAGAGCATTCATCATCTGTTGCCAGTTCTCTGTCTAGTCACCTGCATGCAAACTGATTTTGGATCTCCATACAAAAGCCACTTCAAAGATGTAACATGTTAAATACGGGGCTACTAAATAAATCCCATTGCTCTTTAGTTACATCAAGAAAAATAAGGGGGGGAAAAAGTAGGTTCAGAAGCAAGAGAAACTTGAAAAAGAAATTGGAAGCATGTAGACGTATTTGCTGGAACTGATCATACAAACTCAGGAAATGAATATAATGCTCTATATTCCACAGAAGTTACGTGGAAACTAAAGCAGCAAAACAGGGTAACTAAAACATCCAGTCACCTTTGTTAGGTGCCGTGCCTGAAGTATTTACCTTCTCCAAGTTGGCTAAAATAAGAGATAAAAAATATGTATCACTAACTAAACAAACATATATGCATTTATACAAGAATGCAGCTGCATTGATTCTAAGAGCCAATTTTACCAAGCTGCCCCTCACCCACACCTCAGCACATGGTTCCAATGTTTGGGAGTTCTACCATTTCAGAATGAAGGAAGAAACCATTTAAATTTCTCCATCTTGTCGGAACATGCCTATAACAAGTTAGCATATCTTGTAAAGGAAGTGTGGTTGCGTTCTGTTTGTTCATTTAAACTTTATATAGCTTAAACCTGGATGCAGCATGCCAACTGAAAAACAAACATCAGGAATGAAGACTTAGAATACTTTAAGTGGAAAGATATTTCTGGCTGAACTGAAAAAAAAAATGCTAAAGAGAATATCCAGAATCGTGGCTCTATTATATGACGCTAATCGCTACTACATCCTCAAATAAAAAGAAACATCGTGTTCTAAAACATGTCTCAGTAATGTATGCGTAGCAATTATGTGTAAATCTTCCAAACTCTAGGATAATTATTACTATGAAATTTCTGACGTCAGCAAACACAACGTAAGATTTATAGTGTTTTGTCCATCCTGCTACATCTGCAGGCAATCAGAGATCTTTTCTTCTGTATTGTTTACCTAAAGAAGCTTCAGGCGATACACTAAGGTAATCAACACTTGGTCCATACTCTGGATCTTCTAGAAATATATAAAAAACAGCAACAAATATATGTTAAAGATTAGTTCAGTTCTAAATCCTTGATTCACTTACAGTCAATTCAACTTCCTGTTTTCTTAGTCACTCAACTTTTGTTCTTACTATTTGAATTAAAGACAGTTGTGGTATGCTGAAAAATTATCTGGATCTGAACTGATTATAATAGCCAAATTTAAAGTATATTTTAATCAGATACGGTCATGTCTATAGAAGTTTTCATGTGTGACAATATCTGGCATGGGCTATAAAGCAGCAAAACTCATCTAGTTTTATGTAAATAGTTTTGTGTACATTTTTAAAAGCACTACAATTGATTAAAGATATTTATCCAACGATCTTACAAAAACTCAGTCAACAGCATTTAGGAATTTTTACATATTCGCTACATTTTGTCACACATTGTAGAAATGAAGTTGATCAACGATACCATCTTTGCTTTCTGAATTATTTTCTGAAGAATTCTGCTGTGGGTTAATTGTTTCCTGCAGTGATGATTCCTGATCAATAACCTACAGAGAAAGAAAAAAAAAAAAACACAAGTTATTAACAGTGTTGAAGTCCAAAGAATTAAAATTAAGCTCACTCATCAGAATTAGTTCTGGAACAGACTAATTTTCATGTAGATAAGATATTAAGATATTGTACATTAAGAAGTTTTTCTGACATCTCATTCAGAAATACAGATGAAAAATCATATTGGATATGAATAATAAGGGAGTTTTAGTTTCAAGTCCCAGGGAGTGATGGTAGTGAAATATCTTACTATCAGTTTGCTTCTGCAAAAAAAAAAAATCTAGTCTGTAAGATTTCTTCTAATCCAGATTAAATGGATTTGTTCATGCTCAGAATATTTGATCACTTTAGTCAGTGGTGGAATTCAAATTTTGTTACTACCGGTTCTGTGGGCGTGGCTGAGGGGGGTCATGTGACTGGGTGGACAGTTTCTGTAAACAGAGCAATAAAGATTAAGCTAGAAACAACACCAGAATGTTTCTTTCCTGTCTTCCTTACAGGATTAACCCTGTAAAGTAGAAAAAACAAGAGGAGATTTCTTCTAACAACTGGTTCTCCGAACTTCTTAGAAAATTTACTACCAGTTCTAGCGAACCTGCTGAATTTCACCTCTGATTTAGTGAGCACATAAAGAGAGAGACCGAGCAGGGGCTTGACAATTCAACTCAGAAGAAAGAAGACAAGGAGGAGAAGAGCAAAAGAGCTAGAAAGGTGGAAGGACTGTTTCCTGGAGTGATGCTCAGTGCTCATTGTGTGACAGATGTTGCTTGTTGCTGACCTAGTTTTTAAGAGAGGTTCAGCAGACAAATAAAGCAGCCAACCTTTCAGTGAGCAAGCTTACGGAGTGAACAAAAAGGATCTTTTTTGCAGATCATCTACAGAACGTGAAGACCAATGGAATTTCTTTTATGACCTGCAGAGAATGTGTCATGTCTGCTTTCCTTCCACAGACAGAATTTATGCATGCTATAAATGAAGGCCGATTGCTCTCCTGGAAGAGGAGGTAAAGTTGGCAAAGCTGTTCGTCTTCTATTTTATCAGGGAAAATGATGAACTCTTGGATCAGATATAGAAAGCCCCTGAAGAGGGAAAATGGCATCAAGGAACTTCCCTGGACAAAGAAGGGAGTCAAATGAAAAAAAGAAAATGAAGAGGAGGAGGAATGTGATATGTGTGTGTGTGTGTTTATATGGGTGTGTGTGTGCATATACTAGTATGGATTAGAGAACAAATTAAAGTATACAGTATCATCAAGAGAGTAAAAGAATGGAAACGGAAATGGGCTGGTCACATAGCAATAACTGACGGCAGGTGGACCAAATAGAATGGATCCCACTTGATAAAAAGTGTCCATGAAAGACCTAGAGCCTAAAACAAGATGGATTGACGACATCAGCAAGTATTGTGGGCCCAATTGGCAAGATGATGATGATGATGATGATGATGATGATAGGCCTTTAGAAAATAACTTATTGGATTCTAATATGGATCTGTCAAAAATAAATTAGGCCAAGCATCTACCTCTAATATGACCATGGGACTGTGATGGACCCAGCATATTTTGATTTCAGCAAAGAATCCAGTGAATTCCCCATTAGGTTCTACCAGAGAAGCTGACAACACATGAATTAGAACATTACTACCACTAGATGAAAATGAGATAGCTGAAAAACTGTAACCAATGGATTAAGCTGGAAGGTTTTGGGTTGCTTATCACAAGACTTTGTTCTAGGCCAGAGGTAGAGAACTATGGCTGGCTCAGGAATACTGGGGACTTGAAGTCCACAAGTCATAAAAGGGCCATAGTTCCCCATCCCTGTTCTAGGCTTTGTACTACTCAACCTAAGATTCGGGAGGGTCTGGAAATCAGCATAAAGAATTTTAACAGAGTCAATGTCACTTCGACAGGAAAAACCAAAGGGATAAGCATTGGATGAGACCCCACCCTGGAAAGCAGTACTTATTTGTTCCTTTGTATTCTAAAATGATCAGAATGTACTTAGACCAGGGGTGCCCACACTTTTTTGGCTTGTCAGCTACTTATAAAATGACCAAGTCCAAATCAAATACAAAACATACATTTATTTATGTATATATATTGAGAAATCTTAATATGCACAATATATGTTGGTGTAGCTTGCATAACTACAGGAACCCATATTGCACAATATAACTCTGTAAATTTTTGTCATTACCGGCTTATACTCTGATGACTTGCACTGAATGAAATTAGCCAGGGATGCACAGTCATAGACAATAGCTGCTGATAGCCAGCCTCAAGCACACTTCCAAATGATCATCAGTCATGGTGGAACGGTACTTTTTAAAACTTTTTAAAAGGAACAGGAGCCGCGGAGGTGGCTTCCTTTCTTTCAGCTGCTCCTGTTCCTTTTAAAAAGTTTTCTTGCCTTCTTTCAGCTGCGCTTTGGAAGTGAGTGTCCTCCTGGGTGAGCAGCTGGAAGGCAAGAATTTTTTTAAAAGGAACAGGAACCACAGTGGTGGCTTCCTTTCTTCATGCGATCTACCCACACCACCTTTGCGATCGACCAGTAGATCGCGATTGATCCATTGGGCACCCCCGACTTAGACTATAGTGTACTGTTTTAGAAAGGGCAATGGTAAATTAAAACCCATCCAAGATGACTGAGAGTCTTGAAAGGAAAAACATAAGAAGAACTGCTAGACACATTGGTTTATTTAACCTGGAGAAGACTTTGTGGAGACCTGATCAATTTTCAGCATTTTTACTGTGATGTATGGGAATACGACAAGGGTAAAGCAATGTTTCGGATGCCACTGAGACATCTCTAATGATGCCCATGCTAGCTTACCTCCTCCCATTCACACATAGGTAAAATTCCACGACATTAAAAAAAACACTTTTCATTTATTCTATACCGGAGCAGAGCCATGAGAAGCAAAGAAGTCTTCTTCTTTCTCTTGAGGTGATAAAGGAGGGGCTCCGGAGCCATCTATCCATAACTAAAATGCACAATAACATAAACACAAGTGAGAGTTTGTCGGGATTCTTTGCTTTCCTTTTTGTTTCAAAGCGCTTGCGCTACATTTTTTCATCTGTTTCCTAATGTAGAAAAAAAAAATTTGTTCTACCTACCGGTTTTCTGAAACTGGACCAATTGGCTGTGAACAAGATGAAATCGCTGATGCTTGTCATGATAAAGCTTTTAAGCCTTTTGGATCCAGTTCAGAAAAGGTGTTCTGGAGTGCACCCATTTACAGGGAATCCTGGACTTACAACCGTTCATTGGGCAATTGTTCAAAGTTACAACCGCAGTGAAAAAAGGGACCAGGCTATTTTTCACACATGACTGTGGCAGCATCCCCATGGCCATGTGATCAGAATTTGGACGCCTTGCAACTGACATGGTATTTATGATGATTGCAGTGTGCTAGGGTCCTGGTTCATGTGACCTTCTGACAAGGCAAGCAGAGTCAATGGGACAGCCAGATGCACATAACAACCGTTTCACTAACTTAACAACTGCAGCGATTCCCTTAACCCCTTTGACAAGGAAAGCTGTAAAATGGGGCAAAACTCATTTAACTGTCTTGCTTAGCAAACACAGATTTTGGGCTTAATAGTGATTGTGTATCAACAACTATCTGTACAGTTCTTTAAAGCAGATGGACTTTTGCCCAGGATCTCAGGCCCAGCAATTAGGCTCAATCATTTCAGTCAAACGCAACACTTTTTGCAAATCCAACCAGGTGTATGAACAGGGATCCAACCAGGTGTATGAGCAGTGCCATACAAACTAGAACAATATTTTATCTTTGCATGTGAACTGGTTCTATAAGCCGAAAAGCAAAGCTTGAAGATAATTGTAGTGATATTAAAAATACAATATACTTTCTTTTCAAATACCTACACCGTTTTGACATATATGAATAATACCATGACGCTATATACCGTATCATTTTAGCTTTGTAAACATTAAGATGACTGAACAGCACAACACCTGTAAACACTGTAAAATATGTACGTTACTTACATCTGTGCCATACTTCCTTGTCGCCTGAGCTGCAAGAGATCTAATCTTCTCTCTGTAGAGCTGTGCAGTACGACTGCCATATTTAGCATTGGTGTCATTTGTGGCACAACCATGCTGATGAAAGAACACAGACTAAAAAGAAAACAGTGAGAAGATGTGCTTTTTTACAAAATGAAAAAAAAAATCCTCAATGTCACTGCTGACTAGTTCATTTTCAGAAGGTTGCACAATACAGAATATCACAGACTTTGGAGGTCTTTTGGTCCAACCCCTTGCTCCCTCTCACAGTTACTGCTGTTGAACCAGGTACCACCTGTTATTCTATACCACTGCGTTTGATTTTTTTCTCGCCCAAGTGCAAAATCTTACGTTTCTCAGCACGGAATTGCAGTTTGTTGGATAGGGCCCAGTGTTCAAGTCTATCAAGATCCTTTTGGATCTTGAGCCTGGTCTTCTAAAGTGTTGGCTTGGTGGCAATCTGCAAATTTGATGCGTTCCAATTTTATCCCTTCATCTCAACCATTTAGGAAGATGTTGTAGTGGGCCCAAGACAGAATCCTACTGCATCCTTCCATCCATGTCAATGTAGTTCCATGTTGGACTACACGTTGAGTGTGATTGGTCAGCCAGTTTGAACTGAGCCAGCTGTTTTGCCAACTCTTTCTCATAGTGGCTGCTTCACTCCAGCAACTGCTTCCTACTGGGGCCCTAAGCAGCCCAGGAGGGGAGTAGCTGGGAGGGGAGGGGCAAGTAGAGGCCAGCGAGGCGCCCCTTGATGTGAGTGGCATTGAGATGGCCACACCCATTCAGTCACATGGCCACCTAGCCACGCCCACCCAGCTGTTCATTAGGCAGGTCATATTAGTGGTCCGCGGGATTTAAAATTATGAATTTAGTGGTCCCTGACGTTCGAAAGGTTGGGGATCCCTGCTCTGTACCACATTTTTCTATCTTACCAAGAAGTAGCCTGTGATCAAATGCTTTATTGAAGTCCAAGTATACTATATCCACCACATTTCCTTGGTTTGTTAATTTAGTCACTTTATCAAAGAAAGCAGCACTGTTTGTTTGGCATGACCTGCTTTTAACAACTCATGCTGACTTCTACCGTAATAATCAGCTTTTTCATTTCTAGGTGCTCAGAAATCAGCTGCTTGATTTTCTTTTGCAGGATCTTCCCAGGTATTGATGTCAGGCTGATTGGTCTCCAGTTTCCTGGGTCCATTCCACACACACACCCTTTTGAAGACTGGAACCACATCAGCTCTTTTCCAGTCCTCTGGTAATTCCCCCAGTGGTCTAGGATTTTTTGAAAGGTTATGATCCAGCGGTTCCTAAATGATGTCTGCAAGCTGATTTTAAGATTTGTGTTATCTTTTCCAGTTCTTTCTCTTCTCTTCTGCTGCCTCCAGGCACTGCCATGCTCGCTCTCCATGCTTCTTTGTTTTTCTTATAGACAATGGTTAAGTTTGGCATGTATTAGCTTTTGGGACTGTTGCTACACATCAGTGGCTCATATTCAAGAGATCGTCCACTAGCATTCCAAGGTCCCTTTCACAGTTACTGCTTTTGAGCTAGGTTTTGCCTAATCTGTAGTTGAACCTTTGTTTTTTTTTCCTTTCTAGGTATAAAACCTTGCTTTTCTTACAACACTTGCTTTTCTTAACTGACTTACAACAGTAGTTCTAATTATGAATGTTAGGTAAATGCTGCCTGGTTGTTAGACATGACATCATATGATTGCTATTTGTGATCTGCCAGCTTCCAGACTGACCTTGCTTATTTGTCGAAAGCCAGCAGTGAAGGCCAGTATCAATACTCTTTTTACTTTATCTTCAGGATCCAACTTTTGCTTCCATAGAATGTCACAGGGAAAAATACTGCCTGGATGATTCTGATCTTTATAGGTATAGATATCAGCGGTGGCAAACCTTTTCCGTCATCAGGTGCCGTCCTTAATGCTGGAAAGGCACGCCAAACCGTACCGTGAGCCCCGTGCAGCCCTGCTGGCTCTGAAAGCCCGTTCTCACGCTCCTCGTGCGTAGCCACCGCAGCCCGTTCTTGTGCTCTGTCGTGTGCTAGCCAGTTGGCTTTTACCGCGTGGGAGTGCCGAAATCCGGAAGCGCACATGCGCGCACGATGAACAGCTGACTGGTGCGCATCAGAAACCAGTCATTCGCCTCTCAGACCACACGTGTGCAATGGGACGCTGAGCTTCTGGGTTTCGACGCTCCCGCGTGGCAAAAGCCACCTGGCTAGCACGCGACGGAGTGCAAGAATGGGCTGTAGGGGCTGCATGCACTGGAGTGCGAGAATGGTCTGCAGAGCCAGAGGGGCTGTGCGGGGCACGCGGGATGGTTTGCCGTGCCAGAAAGTTCGCAGGATGGTTGCCGTGCTGTTTCCGGCACGTGTTTCATAGGTTCGCCACCACTGGTATAGATGCAACCCAGCATCTGAGTATCTTTTCTAGGACATTCATTGGCACCGTACTAAATGATGGTCCTCAGAAACACGCTGGTAGTTAGTTCCTTTAATGTTGATAGCTGATCCAAATGTCAGGAACTACCCATTAGTTCAGCATCTTCACTATCGATTCTAAGACTGTTGCTAATCTGTTGTCATTAATTTGATCTTCTTTATATTTCATTTTAATTCTGTTGTTTTATTGTGCTTCTTTATTTTCAGTACGGAAGCTTCCTGCACAGTGTATAGGTTCCACAGGCGGACAATGAGATCTCCATTTTATTAAGCACATTCCATAGCTGGATATTATCAATATAATTAAAGGTCTTCCCATAATCAATGAAGTACATATTTATTTTCAGTATTCTATAGTTTCTCAATTATCCAGTATGTTTCAGCAATAAATGTCTCCTTTTCCTCAATTTATTTGCTAAAACTAGCATTAATAACTGGCATCTCCCTTTCCACATATGGTCTTAATCTACATTGGACAATCCTATGCATTTTTTTGGCTAGTAGGTGAAATTAGGAATATTGTACAATAGTTTGCACTCTCTGTTAAGATTCTTTTTTTGAATAGTATGCAGACTGACTTCTTCCAATCTTTTGTGTTTTTCTTCAAATTTTCTGGCATAATTTGGTTCAAACCTTTACCGATTCTTCTTCTATAATTGAAAATATTGGAAAAAAATCCCTACTCTATTAAGCTAAGTAATATACTAGCAGTATTACATACAAGAATTTGGACATATAAGTAATGAGATGAATTTAAAATTTGTCATTTCTTATTTAAATAGCTTTACTCAAACATAGCTTCACATTTCTGATTTATCTATTAGCAGGACTGAATGCCAAAATGTCTGAACCTTTGCATTTCACATTAAAAATCTGCATAATCTAGGCAAAAGAGTATAATTTCTTATTTCACTCTTATTTTCATGCTGTTTTGGATAATTAGTTTTTCCTGATAAAAATTAGAATTGGCCACCATCCCAGTATTACTGAATATCTCAGGTTTCCTAAAACCAGTGGGATTTAGACATGATCAATTTGTTTTCTAAAATGTCTATTTATTTATCTGGGTTCTATGCATACTAAGATTTTTATGAGTCACGTGTTGTGCATTTTCTATCCTTTGATACAACTGCAAGAGATGCTTAGAGCAACTAACAGGGAACTGAGTGCAGCTATTCTGAAAATCAAAGAAACAAAAGAATAAGCAGCCAGAACTATCTTATTCATTTATTTCTCTGAATCTTTTCAAGATTGTGAAGGCCTATGTGGCAGTTATATCAAAGGATAGAAAATATATGAAATGTAACTCATAATACGCATAGAACCCTGAGTTAATAATTACTGATTCCTAGAAACCAGGGGAAGGAAAACCAAGCAAGTCTTAATGTACTTACAGCATTTGCATTTCCTCCAACTTGCATGCACCTCAACTGAAACCATGACCAGTTTGAGTCTAATTCTGTAGATCTAAAACCAAAAAAATCGAAGTAATTTATGAAGTACCATTTAGTACCAACAGCAATAGCACTTAAGCTTATTTACCGCTTCACAATTCTTTACAGCCCTCTCTAAGCGGTTTTACAGAGTCAGCTATATTGCCCCCCCAACAATCTGGGTCCTCATTTTACCAACCTCAGAAGGATGGAAGGATGAGTCAACTTTGAGCCGTTAAGACTCAAATTGCCAAACTACTGACTGTCAGCAGAATTACTCTGCAATGCTGCCTTCTAACCTCTGTGCCACCACGACTCTTAAAAAAAAAACAAAAAAACACCATATATTTTGAAATGCACCAAAAGCAACAAGGGGGCTTTGAGGGGTAAGTTAGAAATAAAACAAAAACCAACAAGGATATAGACCCATTGAACAAAAAAAACAAACAAGGTAGTTAATTGTGATGAGCAATGGTGAGAAGATAGAACTTTTTAATTTTTCAACTATCCTCTCACAGAAAAAAAATGGAGGGCTAGCTAGAAGGGAGAAGGGAGCGGGAGAAGGTCTTAGGAAACAAGTTCCTCAAATAGATAATGTGTGAGTACTTGGATAGTCATGCTACAATTAACAGGAGTCAACAATTCATGCCAAACCAACTTCTCTTTCTTTGATAGAATTACTAGTTCAGTAGATTAGAGAGTAGAATGGAATTAGATAGAGAATATCAAATATTGGGGCATACATTTGGGTTACACCAAAGTTTTCAAGATAATGCCTCATGGTATTTTTCTTCATAAAATGATAAAAGCATGGGCCAAGTGCACTACTTGGTATTAGATGTACTCACAATTGAGTTGAATGATCACACCTACTCTTCAACCTAAAAGGAACTCTGTGTGGAGTGTCTTATGTCAACATTTTTTTAGCAATGATTTAAGTGAGAAGGTTGAGGAGGATGGATGACACAAAATTAGGAAGGACAATTGTCCACTGTACAGATCAGGAGTCCCCAACTCCCAGGCTGTGGCCCACTACCGGCCCACGGCCTATTGTCAACTGGGTTGTGTGAGCAGTGGGCCAGCGTGCACACCTGCATGTGCAATTCAATTTGCATGAGGAGTAGGCTGGTGTAATTTGAGCTACGCATACATTGGCAAATGCACCAGCCTTCTACTCATGCAAATTCCCCTCTCTGCCCCCCACCGGGCCGCCAAGCTGCAACAGTTATGGACCACTGACATAGATGATTATAAAGAAATATGGTTATTCTTTAGTGAAACTTATTGTAGGGATGCAATATAGATGTTTGAAAACTGCCCAGAGACACTTAAGTGAAATGGCTTGGGTAAAAATTAATTGAATGATTAGATGAATGAATGAATAAAAACTTTGAACACATATATACACAAAAAACATTTATATCATGGTTTTCTGTTATCTTTTTTTCTTCTATCATTTTTTCCTTATTCCATTTAGTTAAATGAATACAAGCCAAAAAAACAAGATCCCAGAAGTCTAGAGTGGCTTGAGATTTGGAGTGAAATGAGTAGAATGGAATTAGATATAGACAATTTAAAGTTCTGTATCTTTGATAGGAAAAATATTAAGGCTCTGGGATTCCTTTTCAACACAAAGTCAACATTAAATCAGTAGTGTGATGCTTTTGCTAAAACAATTGATGTCATGGCATACATTATCAGAAAGTCCACATCATAGAAAAAAATGGTTCCACTCCATTTTGCTTTGGTCAGATTTTATTGGATGTGCTGTGTCAGATACTGAACACCATAATTGTAAAGGGGCAGTTACAGATCAGAACAAGTTCAAAGAGGATTTCCCAGATGGTAAACAGTCTGGAAATCAAGTTCTATGTGGAATGGTTAAAAATTTGGGAGGAAAGCTATGGACGTCTTTTTTATTACCACAGATGTAGGACAAGAAGCAGATTTTTTCATCACAATTTAATTAATTAAATGGAACCGAGGAGAGAGAAACAGGTTGGTTATCCCTTTACTACTTAGCACTGAAAAGGCATATAAAGAATCAAGCATCTCTTTCTAAATGCTTGGCTACATGATTTTTGAAAATACTGTGAACGGAACAAGAAGAGCCAGGAAAGAGATAAAGATACGCAAAAAGCATTATTAGCATATGAAACAAATGAAGTAATATTCAACTTTCACGAATGGTATGCCAGACTATTTCTATTTATTTTGTATCGGCGCACAATAAAGACAGCTAAGAGGAATGAGAGAAAGTTTCGAACCAAGAAGCATCTTTTCTACAAAATGAAGAAAAATATATGTACATATAGATACAAAAACTCAGGAAAATATCCCCCAAGAATGAACCACTTGCATTACTAAATGAATTGCTTACCGAATGAAACTCAGGTGAACTCCAAGTGAGCGATGAGTCCCAGAACAGTCAATGCAGAGGAAAACTCCATATGTTATGCTGGCCCAGCTTGGATTTTTTGCTCCACAATCAAAACATAACTAGAAAAAAGCCACAATTTGTTATTACACAACATACTTTTGTCTCCTAAATAAGTATGATCTGCAAAATGCACACAGAATGCAAATATGAATTTTGATCACATGGCTGGGGATGCTGCAAAGTGTGAAAAAGTCGTAAGTCACATTTTTAAATGCCGTTGTAACTTTGAATAGTCATTAAATGAACTGTTGTAAGTCAAGGTCTACCTGTACATACACAAAATAGGATTATGATTTGGTAAAACAACCTATTGACTTAGATACACTGCTGCATCATGCTAGCTGTTCGTACTTTCCAACAACTGCAGATGAACATATGTTTCAACCAACATTAAAATGGAATAGAAGAGAAAGACTTTACAGACCTTGGATTACTTCAAAAAGCAAAACAGGGTAAACCTGATTAGCTCTTGGATGCAAGATCATTACAGATCTCAAAGCTGTAAGCTAATAGGAAGTTAAAATAATTCTCGAAACAGTTAGTGCCTGGTCACTTTTGTACTGTGGCCCAGATAACTACATGTAATATTCAGTAGGAACTGTGTTTGATTTTAAGAAGATATTACTTTTATATACTATTTAAAGGACCTAATCAAAGGATCTCCCATAAAATAAGCATGTTTTCCTATTGCTCACTTTTCCATAAGCAGCGGATTGATCACTGTGAACTTATGGTTCACTGGTTTGATCCTGCACACTTCACCGCTCTTCAGGATAACTTGCTGGCATATCTTTCAGAAATGCATTGTTGAGAGCAACAATGCAAAGAAATGTATTGTCGAGAGCCACAATGAACACGTGAATCCCAAATATTCCCTATTACTGTAGCCCCCATACCTTGTTCCCAAACCTTGTCATCAAATAACCTTGGCCTCAGAATCTAAGGAGATAACAAACAATGGATAACAAACAATTGCATTAACATTCTGTTCAATGCTTACTTAAGAACTCATTCAACTAAATAAATTGGTTTGCTCTGCTCACTGCTGCCCTTTATTTCTTCATCTTAAACATGGCATTATATTTTTGTGAACTTGATTCATCTACAGCATTAAGTCCCTTGCTTAATTACTGGGGGGCGGGGATCTGAAACACACTCAAAATGAGCATGTTGCTTCCATGTTATTTTCCCAGAATACAAGGGGATATAATTACTTGATACTTTAATACTCTAATAAACATAATTTCTGTCTAAAATATTCAAAAGCAAACAGAAACACCTTAAGATAAACTGGCACTTAAGCTTGCATTGCAAAAACAATTGTTTTGACACACATACGTTGAAAAGCCATTTTCAGTCAACTCATCAATTTCTAGCTTTAAAATTAAAGTCTGCATTCCACATAGTGATGTAAACATATGCTACTGGAATTGACAAAGAAAGGGACTTTGAACTTGGATTCCAGCACAAAGAAAATAAATATTAACATTACTTTAAAATGATATGGCTAGTAAAGATTTAAATAAGCTATAAAGTATTCTCCCATAGTACCAACAACAAAAATCATTAAAATATTTTTGCCTTGAATTAACATTATCATATCTTCAAGCCAGGGAATCAGAAAAACAGCATGTTCTCATGAGTATATAATTACATTAAGTGATTGCTTGCAAATGAACACTTATTAGAATGTGAGACTGTCAAATCCCACAATATATGCTGGGACCAGGAATTAACAGGATTGGAGTTTAGGGGCAACACCCCTGAGTGATAAAATAAGACATCTATGCCAGGAAGCCTCTGGGTGGGTTGTTTGTTTGTTTCAAATCCAATACTGAATGTGTGTAAATCTATTCTGGAAAGTGCATAAGATTTAGCAATTATGGGAAAACCACCGTGACACAATAGTTGAGTCTTCTTCTAGAAGCAGAGATCCAGTTTCATATCAACTCTCTTGAAGAAGCTGGCTGAAAATTAGGCCAGTTTGCTACTGTGATTTTATTGAAATAGTTTCTTCACACAGCTGAGTAAAATTTCCCTTTAGAGCAGCTGAAATAACAGGCATTTTCCAAGGCTCAGTATTATTATACAATAATACTTAGAAGACACGGGTGAGGATGGCACTAATATCTTCATATCATCACCCTGCAAGGTGAAAAGAAGTCCTACCTGAACAGGGACTTGACCTTGCCTCTCCCAAATTCAATACCCAAACCTTTATTTGAAGAAAAGCAATCAAATGGTATTGACAGCTTTGTGGATACATCCCTATTGTTCTCATGACAATGCTAGAAAAGTGGTTAGTCCCAATGCCTTCCCAGATGGTTTCCCGCCCCCCCACCCCCGATTTCCAAGTCCACGATGTCCTACAGCCCCATCCAAATATTAACAACTCTATTCATAAAGAGCAGAGGTAATCAACAGTATTAAGTATCTGGGAGTGCAGATAACTAACAATCTGAACTGGTCTCTCCACACACCATCCTTAGTGAAGCATGCAAACCAGCATTTGCATTTCCTATGTCGGTTGAGGAGAACACATCTTTCTCCTTCTCTTCTGGCCACGTTTTTTACAGAGGCACGACTGAGAAAGTTTTAATAAACTGTATTTCTGTTTGGTTTGGTGGCAGCAGTGCCTCAGATACTGTAGAACAGCGATCACCAATCAGTGGTCCATGAGAAAATCTTGGTGGTCCGCAGAAAAATTATTTGCATTTTTTTATATTACACTAAATCAGGGCTCCTCAGGCATTTAGTTTGGTCACCTGTTTAGTAGCTCCAACCCCACCCTCCATCATGGGAGTCCAGACACCTCAGTGGGCAGCATGCAAAACTCCTGCCGCCCGGGAGAAGAAGAGCACATTGGAGCCCAAACGGACTTGCACTCCTGCAGGTCTTCCCTCTGCTTGGAAAGCCTATGCTCGTAGTCCTCAGTGAGGTACCTCTGCTGAGCCTCCTTCTCAGTCAGATCCAATTTGAATTGAGTCAGCTGTTTTGGCAACTCTTTCTCATGGTGGCTGCTTAGCTCCAACAGCTGCTTCCTATTGGGGTCCTAAGGAACCTAGGTGAAGCGGGGGAGCGGTTGTGAGGGGAGAGGCCGGCGAGGTGCCCCTCAACATGACTGACATTGAGTTGGCCACGCCCACCCAGTCACAAGACCACCTAGTCATGCCCACCCAGCCGGTCATTAGGCAGATGGTATTAGTGGTCTGTGGGATTTAAAATTATGGATTTAGTGGTCCCTGAGGTCCGAAAGGTTGGGGAGCCCTGCTGTAGAAAGTCCATACACAGAGTGGTAAGGACAACCGAGAAGATTATAAGAAGCTTGCTTCCCATTATGCTTACAAGTGCAATGTGCTTAGAGCTCAAAGCATTAAGAGACCCCACACACCCACTTTATGTTCTGTGTCTGTTGCTCCCTTCTGAAAGGAGGTTTCAAAATATTTCTAGCAAGATCACCAGATTCTGTTACAGCTCTCTCTGGCATCCGTCTGGTAAACTCGCAGGATTCCTTTTTCCTCGCCATGTACATGGATGGCTACATCCAGAGTAGACAGTGTTGTTTGTCTGCGTCATATATGTGGGTATGTGGATAATTTTGTGTTTATTTATTTTGTCATATTTATGTACGCAATGACATTTCGTTTTAACGCAGAAATGTTTCTCAACCTTGGCAACTTGAAGATGTTTGGACTTCAACTCCCAGAATTCCCCAGCCTTCTGGGACTTGAAGTCCAAACATCTTCAAGTCGCCAAGGTTGAGAAAACCCTTGTTTTAATGTTTTAATGTAGGCCGTTCAAAATGTCTAACTTTTAAACTTTTCTTCCCCAATAAAGCAGTCAGTCAGTCAGTCCTGTAAACGGATGATGAACCCATTGCCAGGCAATCCCCTTCTGGGGAAAACAAACTGCCTTTCTCTGGGGGGGTTTCTCAGCCGTCTCCCACCTTCCCACCCACCCACCCACCCCACCTCTCAGGATAAACACGCCGGGCTTCCCGACCCACACACAACCACACTCGCTCCGCCTCTCGCCGCCTTGCAACGTGTCACTCCGGGGCAGACCGACGCTCGCTTCCTCTGCCTACCTTGTTCGTGGGGACGGCGCGGAGCCGCTTGAAGACCGTCACCAAATCGTGCTTGCTAGGCTCGCACATCCCTCCGCGCCCCTAATTTTTTTTTTTGGGGGGGGGGGTCGCTGCCGTTTCAAACGATGCCCCCCTCCTCCTCCTCCTCCTCTTCGTCTTCTTCCTGCTGCGGCTCTTGCTTTCGCCACTGCTGCTGCCAGACCGGCGGAAACAAGAGACAGGGAGAGTCGCGCAGGCGCGTTTAACACCAGGAACTTTTGCCCCGCCCCGTCCTTATCACCCCCTCCCCCCCACCCAGGTGGGCGGAGCCCTGGCGCGCGCCCCACGTCGCGGAAGAGAAAACGAGCGAGCGAGCGCGCGAGAGAGAGAGAGAATGAGAGAGAGAGAGAACGGCCAAGGCGCGCGCCGCAAAGGTGCCCGGCTGCTGATTTGTCCGACGCGGATTGGAGGGCGTCCCTAGGACAGAACCCGCCTCCCCCCCCGCCCCGCCCCACCTTCCCAGCCGCGCGTGATACAGAAGGCGTCTCCGTTGCTAGGAGAACGCAGGGAAGGAGGCGTCACGGATGACGTCAGCTGCGCTGTTCTGGACTGGCCTTCATTCGGGGGAGGGGCCTAAGAGCGTAGATGGAGGGGGAGGAGACAGGCGGAGGGGTGGGGGTGGGGCTTGGTTTGGCTCGCCTTGAGTATTGGCAGCGTGGTTGGATCGATTTAGATTGGGGAAGACAAGCAGAAACCAAGCCGCCCCCGGGGCAATAGCGGATCTCAAGGAGATCCGGAAAGAGGGCAAAAATACGGTCGTTCCCAGGCGAAGGATGCGCCCAGCAGTGGAACTTGGCTTGGGGAAGGGGCTTCCAGTACTCCCCCACCTCCTCTGCCCAGAATGCCAGCAGACGGGTGGATAGATCTGAGGGGCTTCTGGATGACCTTGAACACCCTCTGTCCTGAAGGGAACTCGGGCTTGATTTATTTATTTATTTATTGCAGGGTTGGAACATTAAGAAGAGTCGATATAGGTAGGCCTCGACTTACAACGTGTCGCTTAGTGACCGTTCAAAGTTAGAAGAACGCTGAAGAAAGAGCCGAAGAAGCTTCCTTGGGATGAGAAGTGAAACGCCTTCAAAGAAAACTCCAGAAACTCCAGTTGCCTCTTGAAAATAGCACTGAGAAAAAGGGGCGTTCACACTTATGACCGTTGCAGCATTCCCTCGTGGTCACGTGATTTGCATTTGGATGCTTGACAAGCAACACATGGATGGTAGTTGCAATGTCCCCGAGTCTTGTGACCCCTTTTTATGATCATCTGACAAGCAAAGTCAATGTGGGGAACCAGATTCACTTAACATCCTTGTTACCAGTTTAACAACGGCAGGGGTTCACTTAACAAATGTGGCAAGAAGAGTTGTAAAATGACTCACATGCTAAGTGACAAATTTCTCACTTAGCAACAGAAATGATAGTTGTAAGTTGAGGACTACCTGTACTGTTTATGATATTGTCATACTGGACTGGCTGGATGATGATGATAGCAAACAACTTCTCAGTTGTTGTCAAGAGCGTTCCTGAAATCACCAGGAGTTAAACATAGTATTGTTAACTAAAACAAAGAAACTGTTTGTAAACTATGTTTTAATTATTGCTGTTCTGAGCAGAATAGAAGTCAAATCATGGAATGATAAAATGAACAATGATCATCTTTGGTTGCTAACAAACATGCATTATTTATTTGTTTACGGTATTGATTTATTTTTATATATTTATATTTAGACACTGCCAATCTGTCTCATAGAATGACTTTGTATCCCACCTTTATTATTTTTATGCATAGCTCAAGGCTTTATTTTTGCCAGTGAGTTGTAGAGGAAATTAATATACTTTTTTTTTACTTTAAAATAAGTAAACAGCTGCAAGTTTCAGTTATTCTTTAGAAGATAATTAACTTTGCTCTTGTTTAATGAAATACTGTTAATTATTATAAATACTGTTAATTAAACAAGCAACATATGATAAAGCTTTCTCTAAATGTTTTCTAACAAAACAAAGAACTTTCCTTTTTTTAAAAAAACTCATTATTAGCTAAGTATAGAGATAAATATTTCTGTACTTTGATATTTTCTTTCTTTCAGAGCTGCCCAGAACAACCTGTCTGTGTAATACTAAACCTGTCGTGTTTGTAAACCTTAATTGGGCAAAATAGTGCATCATAGGACATTTTTTGAAGCAAGATACCTCAAATGGAATAGTTTACAAGAATGTGTCCAAAAGCCAGACCTATAATTCCTGTGAGATTAAATTTGGCAAATTTGTGTTTGATTTAATGCTACTACCCAGAGGTTCAGTAGCCCGACCCCATCCTAGTTCTCTAGAGGCTGAGCAAACTAGCTTGTTCAGCTGCTGAAGATGAGATAGACATGTCCTGCCCTGGCCCTCTGGAGGCCAGGTAGACCAATCTCACCATAAGCTGCTGGAGTGCAGCAAGCCATGGTCAAGCCAACTGGTTGCTTCCATTCTCACTGCTTTTTTACCCTACTTCTTTACTGTTTGGGTAAAGAAGTATCTTGGAAATCAACCAACAGCTCATGGGTTATCTGGTATTTTACTAAAACTCTCATGTCTGAATGAAATGGTGCATTGTAGAGCAAAACGGGCTAATTTACAGAATGTGCCCAAAAATCCAGGACCCATGACCTGTGGAATTCAAATTTGGCAAATTTTATAAAACATGACAAATATCATAAAGCATTTGATTGTATAAAATGTTATAAAACATTTTCTGTGCTCAACTTTTGGTATTTTACTGTGCTATAGATTTCAACATCAGCTACTGTACTTTCAAGCAGAGGTGAAATTCAGCAGGTTCTAGCAGGTTCACTAGAACCGGTAGTAAATTTTCTAAGCAATTCGGAGAACCGGTTGTTAGAAGAAATCTCCTTTTGTTTTTTTCCACTTTACAGGGTTAATCCTGTAAGGAAGGCAGGAAAGAAACATTCTGGTGGTGTTTCTAGCCTCATCTTTATTGCCCTGCTTACAGAAACTGACCACTCAATCACATGACACCATCCCAGCCACGCTCACCAAGCCACACCCACAGAATAGTAAAAAAAATTGAATTCCACCACTGCTTTCAAGGCAGATACATCTCTGAATAGCGCCTGAATTTTAAAGAACTTTTCAAGTACATTAGAAGCTCTTCCATTGTTGTATTAAGCCTGATCAAAACTGATAAGATCGTGAAAATGGGGTTCGACAGGTGGAAGATTAAACCTGAAGCATTATTTGGTCTAGATAATAAGATTAGAAAGGGTAACTGGAACTGGGTGACTAATGCTGAGAACAGGAGGAAAAGAAATAAAGAAATCTGGGTGGAAAAATGGACAGAAAAGATCATGGAAGGGCAAGCTGTAACTAGATGCAGGCTGCTTGGCTGGTTTGGAGCCTAGGAAGGAAGAGGGTTCCAGAAGGAAATAGATTGGGAGAGAAAAAAGAAACCATGGAGAAGTGATAAAGAACAATAGAAGTGAAAGAAGACTATAAGCAGCTCCATTTCACCCAAATGGAGGCAAGCAATGGGTCAAAAGCATTGGATTTACTCTTGCCCTTTCTGTTGCAATTTTAAAATTGTGCTACTGTATACACATGGAATAGAAAACATGTATTGTGGAAGAGAGGATAATACAGTATGGGTTAAAGCCAGAAATTGCGGGGACCTATGCCCCGTTTTAGCCGGCAGAGTGCTCCAGGCCATCATTCAGGCTGAAAATGAGGCACAGGGGAGCCTCATGTGGCGGGGGGACCCCATTTTGGTTGCCAGAGGCACTGCGGGTCAGTCTTTTGCTATTTTCAGGCCGGCCCTGTAGGCCAGATTTAAGCACCCCACAAGCCGGGTCCGGCCCACAGGCCTTGAGTTTGACTCTCCTGCTCTATGTTATCTTGATGGTATCAAATGTTTTTCTGCCCTTATTGCCTTAGCAACGCTGCCTAAGTGACTCATTTCTTTCTTCGCATCGATGAGTAAAAGGGAGTCCCTCACAAACTGCTGTGAAATATTTGTTCCTGTTTTGAACAAATTACTAACATTTCTTCTAGTCGATAAGAGTCTACCAGGACAGAATCTGAGAAGACGGTTAAGGTAATATCCTGGAAAGTTACCTGGGAATCATTTTATGTGACAAATTGAATTTGATTTGATTTGATCATCCTGGGCTTACAACTTCTGAGATGGATGGATGTTGTTGGGCAGGAATGCTTGCCTGGATCTGTGTTCCATTTGGCTCCTTTGAGAAGTAGACAGAAGCATGATGGATCCTAGAAGTGGTCTCGATGCCTTGCTGGAAGAGGAGTTTTGTGTTATCCGCCTTGAAAGAGGTGGTGAGGCACCACTTCCTGAATGATTATCCCTGGATCTAGCCATTTTGGCCGTCAGCCATCCGATCTTCCTTTTTAAAGGAAAGTCATTGAGAAGATTGTGGGGCTGCAACTGCAGTACGAAGAGCAATGCCCCGTTGTCTAGAGCAGCCCCTATGGAGCTGAGCAATTGATTTAATAACCCCCCATTCCAAGAAGAAAGCACGCAGACTTCTGGAAAAGAGGCATCATCAGGTGCTCCAGTGAAAGGTAGAAAAGTAGCTCAAACAAGGGAATAAAAGACGAGAGTTGGTGATAGGTGACTCAATTCTCAAGGGAACAGAACCAGCTATCTGTAGACCGGATATTCAATCGAGGGAGGTATGTTGTCCCCCTGAAGCAAAAATCAAAGATGTGACTTGAGAGCCTCACTAAAATAATAAATCCCAAAGGTTACTACTCCTTTCTTCTCTTACATGTGGGGATGAATAACACAATGAACTTGAAAACACCAGGGTTCGTATCTGCCCCTGCTCTTCGTCATCTCTAAGAAACAACTAGGAAAGTTTATCCACAGGCGTAGAGCGAACTATCATCAGTGTGCTAATAATATCTAGACTTACATTTCCACACCAATCTAGGGACATTGGGGAAATCTTGATTTAGTATCTGGAAGCTACAAGGAAGTGGATGGGAAGTAAAAGTCCAATTTAAATCCTGGAATGTTGAAGGTGTTTTTTTCAGAGACAATCTGGTTTTCTACCATTTCCAGTTATGAATTTCCATTTCCAGTTGCTCTCCGGAAGGAAGAGAGTTATGACTTGGGAGTTGTTTGTGATTTCTACTTGGAGCTGTAGTGGGGCAGGTGTTACCTAGGTTTGGTTGGTACACCAGGAACTCCTGCAGACTATAGCTTTCATTTGTGTCACTTCTAGAATATACTAGTACTAAAGCAATCTTACATAAGCCCTGTCTTTAAAGATTACAAAGGTGTAATTGGTATAAAATGCAGCAACTGACTTAATATTAACTTCAGTGATGTAAGCTGCCTTGATACCTAGATCCAGGCAGTCTGGCTAACTTCAATAATGTAAGCTGCCTATGTACGAGTTGGGCATTTATTTGTTTAATAAATAAGTAAACTCAACAACGACAGTGGTTATGCATTTTGCAGGAAATGCAGCTGGCTGCCAAAGTCATGTTTAATTCAAACTGCTGATTTTTATCTTATTTGTAGCCTTTCATAGGTCACTACCCGGGTATCTCCAGACCTGTTTTCTTCATTTAGAATAAAAGCATCTAGTTAATTCTTACCAAGTAGAAATATTAATATTAATGATAGCCTTCCACCGCTACATGTGACCTTTGGCCGAAGCAGAAATCAATGCTTTTCTATTAGAGTGTGGACCATCTCAAATGGTCTACTTCTTGGTGGCATTTGGAATAGTGGAAAATATAAGGCTGTTTCACAGAGCTTTTAGCCTGCAGTTTTAAATGGAAAGTTACCTCAAATTATCAAGAAGAGTGGATAGTTAGTAGATTTCATGTGGTGCATTGGTTCATTATTTTACTGGATATATTGAAACCCACTGTTTACAAAAACCAGTAAATTGGCATAAAAGCGCAAGTGTCTCATTTCAGGATATTTATATTTTAACATGCCACATTAGCAGTCCCCCTTATATGGTCTAAGTGCAGGGATGGGCAATTATGGCTCCTTCATGACTCGTGGACTTCAACTCCCAGAATTCCTGAGCCAGCATGGCTG